>OX451738.1:377273315-377280815 GCA_948472305.1 Vicia faba
CAACAAAAACGTAAAATAAACAACAACAACAACAACGTCAACAACAAAAACTACGTCAAATAAACAACAACAACAACAATGTCAACAACAACAATGTCAAATAAACAACAACAACAACGCCAAATAAACAACAATAACAAAAACAACGTCAAATAAACAACAACAACAATGTAAACATCAACAACGTCAAATAAACAACAACAACAACGTAAAATAAACAACAACAACAACGTCAAATAAGCAACAACAACAACAACAAATACAACAACAACAACGTCAAATAACAAAAACAACGTCAAATAAACAACAATAACAACGTCAAATAAACAACAACAACAACAACGTCAAATAAACAATAATAACAACAACAACGTCAAATAAATAACAACAACAACGTCAAATAAACAACAACAACACCAACGTCAAATAAACAACAACAACATCAAATAAACAACAACAACAACAACGTCAAATAAACAACAACAATAACAACAACAACAACGTCAAATAAACAACAACAACAATGTCAAATAAACAATAACAACAACGTCAAATAAACAACAACAACAACAACATCAACAACAACAACTATGTCAAATAAACAACAACAACAACAACAACAACATCATATAAACAACAACAACAACAATGTCAAAAACAAAAACGTCAAATAAACAACAACAACAACAACGTCAAATAAACAACAACAACTAAAACAACGTCAAATAAACAACAACAACAACAACAACAACGTCAAATAAACAACAACACCAACAACGTCAACAACAACAACAATGTCAAATAAACAACAACACACTCAAATAAACAACAACATCTAAAATAACGTTAAATAAACAACAACAACAACGTCAAATAAACAACAACATCTAAAACAACGTCAAATAAACAACAACAACAACAACAACGTCAAATAAACAACAACACCAACAATGTCAACAACAACAACAACAACAATGTCAAATAAACAACAACAACAACAACAACGTCAACAACAACAACAATGTCAAATAAACAACAACAACAACGTCAAATAAATAACAACAACGACAACAACAACGTCAAATAAACAACAACAACAACAACATCAAATAAGCTACAACAACAACAACAACGTCAAATAAACCACAACAACAACAACAACGTCAAATAAACAACAACAACGACAAAAACAACGTCAAATAAATAGCAACAACAACAACAACGTCAAATAAACAACAACAACAATAACGTCAACAACAAAAACAACGTCAAATAAACAACAACAACAACAACAACGTCAAATAAACAACAACAACAACAATGTCAAATAAACAACAGCAACAACAACGTCAAATAAACAACAACAATAACAATAACGTCAAATAAGCAACAACAACAACAACAATAACAAATACAACAACAACAACAACAACAACAACAACGTCAAATAACAAAAACAACGTCAAATAAACAACAACAACAACAATGTCAAATAAACAACAACAACAACAACGTTAACAACAACAACAATGTCAATTAAACAACAACAACTACGTCAAATAAACAACAACAACAACAACGTCAAATAAACAACATCAATAACAACAACAACGTCAAATAAACAACAGTAACAACATCAACAACGTCAAATAAACAACAACAACAATAACGTCAAATAAATAACAACAACAACAACGTCAAATAAACAACAACAACAACATCAACAACAACAAAAACGTCAAATAAACAACAACAACAACAACAACGTCAACAACAAAAACTACGTCAAATAAACAACAACAACAACAATGTCAACAACAACAATGTCAAATAAACAACAACAACAACGCCAAATAAACAACAATAACAAAAACAACGTCAAATAAACAACAACAACAATGTCAACATCAACAACGTCAAATAAACAACAACAACAACGTAAAATAAACAACAACAACAACGTCAAATAAGCAACAACAACAACAACAAATACAACAACAACAACGTCAAATAACAAAAACAACGTCAAATAAACAACAATAACAACGTCAAATAAACAACAACAACAACAACAACAACGTCAAATAAACAATAATAACAACAACAACGTCAAATAAATAACAACAACAACGTCAAATAAACAACAACAACAACAACATCAACAACAACTTCAAATAAACAACAACAACAACAACATCAACAACAACAACTATGTCAAATAAACAACAACAACAACATCATATAAACAACAACAACAATGTCAAAAACAAAAACGTCAAATAAACAACAACAACAACGTCAAATAAACAACAACAACTAAAACAACGTCAAATAAACAACAACAACAACAACAACAACGTCAAATAAACAACAACACCAACAACGTCAACAACAACAACAATGTCAAATAAACAACAACACACTCAAATAAACAACAACATCTAAAATAACGTTAAATAAACAACAACAACAACGTCAAATAAACAACAACATCTAAAACAACGTCAAATAAACAACAACAACAACAACAACAACGTCAAATAAACAACAACACCAACAATGTCAACAACAACAACAACAACAATGTCAAATAAACAACAACAACAACGTCAACAACAACAACAATGTCAAATAAACAACAACAACAACGTCAAATAAATAACAACAACGACAACAACAACGTCAAATAAACAACAACAACAACAACATCAAATAAGCTACAACAACAACAACAACAACGTCAAATAAACCACAACAACAACAACAACGTCAAATAAACAACAACAACGACAAAAACAACGTCAAATAAACAGCAACAACAACAACAACGTCAAATAAACAACAACAACAATAACGTCAACAACAAAAACAACGTCAAATAAACAACAACAACAACAACAACAACGTCAAATAAACAACAACAACAACAATGTCAAATAAACAACAGCAACAACAACGTCAAATAAACAACAACAATAACAATAACGTCAAATAAGCAACAACAACAACAACAACAACAAATACAACAACAACAACAACAACAACGTCAAATAACAAAAACAACGTCAAATAAACAACAATAACAACGTCAAATAAACAACAACAACAACAATGTCAAATAAACAACAACAACAACAACGTTAACAACAACAACAATGTCAAATAAACAACAACAACAACGTCAAATAAACAACAACAACAACAACAACGTCAAATAAACAACATCAATAACAACAACAACGTCAAATAAACAACAGTAACAACATCAACAACGTCAAATAAACAACAACAACAATAACGTCAAATAAATAACAACAACAACAACGTCAAATAAACAACAACAACAACATCAACAACAACAAAAACGTCAAATAAACAACAACAACAACAACAACGTCAACAACAAAAACTACGTCAAATAAACAACAACAACAACAATGTCAAATAAACAACAACAACAACGCCAAATAAACAACAATAACAAAAACAACGTCAAATAAACAACAACAACAATGTCAACATCAACAACGTCAAATAAACAACAACAACAACGTAAAATAAACAACAACAACAACGTCAAATAAGCAACAACAACAACAACAAATACAACAACAACAACGTCAAATAACAAAAACAACGTCAAATAAACAACAATAACAACGTCAAATAAACAACAACAACAACAACAACGTCAAATAAACAATAATAACAACAACAACGTCAAATAAATAACAACAACAACGTCAAATAAACAACAACAACACCAACGTCAAATAAACAACAACAACATCAAATAAACAACAACAACAACAACAACAACATCAAATAAACAACAAAAACAACAACAACAATAAAAACAACAACGTCAAATAAACAACAACAACAACAACACCAACTCCAACAATAACAACAACAACAACAACGTCAAATAAACAAAAAAAACAACAACAACAATGTCAACAACATTAACAACGTCAAATAAACAACAACAATTACGTCAAATAAACAACAACAACAACAACGTCAACAACAACAACAACAACAATAACAACATCAAATAAACAACAACAACAACGTCAAATAAACAACAACAACAACAACGTCAATAACAACAACAACGTCAAATAAACAAGAACAACAACAACAACGTCAAATAAACAACAACAACAACAACGTCAACAACAACAACAACGTCAAATAAACAACAACAACGTCAAATAAACAACAACAACAACAACAACAACGTCAAATAAACAATAGCAACAACAACATCAAATAAACAACAACAACAACAATGTCAAATAAGGAACAACAACAACAACAACAACAAATACAACAACAACTACAACATCAAATAACAAAAACAACGTCAAATAAACAACAATAACAACGTCAAATAAACAACAACAATAACAACAACGTCTAATAAACAACAACAACAACAACAACAACGTCAAATAAATAACAACAACGTCATATAAACAACAACAACAACAACAATGTCAAATAAACAACAACAACAACAACGTCAAATAAACAACAACAACAACGTCAAATAAACAATAACAACAACAATAACAATAAAAAAACAACAACGTCAAATAAACCACAACAACAACGTCAAATAAACAACAACATCAACGTCAAATAAACAACAACAACAACGTCAAATAAACAACAACAACAACAACATCAACAACAACAACATCAACAACAACAACAATGTCAAAAAAACAACAACAACAACAACGTCAAATAAACAACAACAACAACGTCAAATAAACAATAACAACAACAATAACAATAACAAAAACAACAACGTCAAATAAACCACAACAACAACAACGTCAAATAAAAAATAACATCCATGTCAAATAAACAACAACAACAACAACGTCAAATAAACAACAACAACAACAACAACAACGTCAAATAAACAACAATAACAACAACAACGTCAAATAAACAACAACAACAACAACAACAACAACGTCAAATAAACAACAACTACAACAACAACGTCAAATAAACAACAACTACAACAACAACAACAACAACAACAATGTCAACAACAACAACAACGTCAAATAAACAACAATAACAACAACAACGTCAAATAAACAATAACAACAACAACAATGTCAAATAAACAACAACAACAACAACGTCAAATAAATAACAACAACAACAACGTCAACAACAACAACAACAACGTCAAATAAACAACAACAACAACAACGTCAACAACAACGTCAACAACAACAATGTCAAATAAACAACAACAACGTCAAATAAACAACAACAACAACGTCAAATAAACAACAAAGACAACAATAACAATAACAACAACAACGTCAAATAAATAACAACAACAACAACAACGTCAACAACAACAATGTCAAATAAACAACAACAACAACAACGTCAACAACAACAACGTCAAATAAACAACAACAACAACAACGTTAAATAAACAACAACAGCAACAACAACGTCAAATAAACAACAACAACGTCAAATAAACAACGGCAACAACAATAACAACGTCAAATAATCAACAACAACAACAACAATGTCAACAACAACAACGTCAAATAAACAACAACAACAACAACGTCAAATAAACAACAACAATAACAACAACTTCAAATAAGCAACAACAACAACAGCAAATACAACAACAACAACAACAACAACGTCAAATAACAAAAACAACGTCAAATAAACAACAATAACAACATCAAATAAACAACAACAACAACAACGTCTAATAAACAAGAACACCAACAACAACAACGTCAAATAAATAACAACAACAACAACGTCATATAAACAACAACAACAACAACAATGTCAAATAAACAACAACAACAACAACAACATCAAATAAACAATAACAACAACGTCAAATAAACAATAACAAAAACAATAACAATAACAAAAACAACAACAACGACGTCAAATAAACAACAACAACAACAACATCAACAACAATAAAATTGTCAAATAAACAAACAACAACAACAACAACGTCAACAACAACAACAACGTCAAATAAACAACAACAACAACAACAACAACGTCAAATAAACAACAACATCAACGTCAAATAAACAACAACAACGTCAAATAAACAATAACAACAATAACATCAACAACAACGAAATTGTCAAATAAACAAACAACAACAATAATAACAACAATGTCAACAACAACAACAACGTCAAATAAACAACAACAACAACAACACCGTCAAATAAACAACAACAACAACAACGTCAAATAAACAACAACAACAACAACGTCAAATAAACAACAACAACAACAATAACAATGTCAAATAAACAACAACAACAACAACAACAACAACGTCAACAACAACAACAACAACGTCCAATAAACATCAACAACAACAACAACGTCAACAACAACAACAACAACAATGTCAAATAAACAACAACAACAACGTCAAATAAACAATAACAACAACAACAATGTCAAATAAACAACAACAACAACGTCAAATAAACAACAACAACAACAACAATAACAACAACAACAACAACAACAACAACGTGAAATAAATAACAACAACAACAATAACAACGTCAACAACAACAACAACAACGTCAAATAAACAACAACAACAACGTCAACAACAACAACGTCAAATAAACAACAACAACAACGTCAAATAAACAACAAGAACAACAATAACAACAACTTCAAATAAACAACAACAACAACACCGTCAAATAAACAATAACAACAACAACAACGTCAAATAAACAACAACAACAACGTCAAATAAACAACAACAATAACAACGTCAAATAAACAACAACAACAACAACAACGACGTCAACAACAACAACAACGTCAAATAAACAACAACAACAACAACATCAACAACAACAATAACAACAACGTCAAATAAACAACAACAACAATGGCAAATAAATAACAATAACAACAACAATGTCAAATAAACAACAACAACAACGTCAAATAAACAACAACAACAACAACAGCAACGTCATATAAATAACAACAACAACGTCAATAACAACAACAACGTCAAATAAACAACAACAACAACAACGTCAACAACAACGTCAAATAAACAACAACAACGTCAAATAAACAACAAAAACAACAACAACAACAATAAAAACAACAACAACGTCAAATAAACAACAACAACAACAACACCAAGACCAACAATAACAACAACAACAACGTCAAATAAACAACAACAACAACAACAACAACGGCAACAACAATAACAACGTCAACAACAACAACAACAACAACGTCAAAAACAACAACAACATCAAATAAACAACAACAACAACGTCAAATAAATAACAACAACGACAACAACAACGTCAAATAAACAACAACAACAACAACAACATCAAATAAGCTACAACAACAACAACAACGTCAAATAAACCACAACAACAACGTCAAATAAACAACAACATCAACGTCAAATAA
>OX451738.1:377283315-377390175 GCA_948472305.1 Vicia faba
AATGTGAAATAAACAACAACAACAACAACGTTAACAACAACAACAATGTCAAATAAACAACAACAACAACGTCAAATAAACAACAACAACAACAACGTCAAATAAACAACATCAATAACAACAACAACGTCAAATAAACAACAGTAACAACATCAACAACGTCAAATAAACAACAACAACAATAACGTCAAATAAATAACAACAACAACAACGTCAAATAAACAACAACAACAACATCAACAACAACAAAAACGTAAAATAAACAACAACAACAACAACAACGTCAACAACAAAAACTACGTCAAATAAACAACAACAACAACAATGTCAACAACAACAATGTCAAATAAACAACAACAACAACGCCAAATAAACAACAATAACAAAAACAACGTCAAATAAACAACAACAACAATGTCAACATCAACAACGTCAAATAAACAACAACAACAACGTAAAATAAACAACAACAACAACGTCAAATAAGCAACAACAACAACAACAAATACAACAACAACAACGTCAAATAACAAAAACAACGTCAAATAAACAACAATAACAACGTCAAATAAACAACAACAACAACAACGTCAAATAAACAATAATAACAACAACAACGTCAAATAAATAACAACAACAACGTCAAATAAACAACAACAACACCAACGTCAAATAAACAACAACAACATCAAATAAACAACAACAACAACAACGTCAAATAAACAACAACAATAACAACAACAACAACGTCAAATAAACAACAACAACAACAATGTCAAATAAACAATAACAACAACGTCAAATAAACAACAACAACAACAACATCAACAACAACTTCAAATAAACAACAACAACAACAACATCAACAACAACAACTATGTCAAATAAACAACAACAACAACAACAACATCATATAAACAACAACAACAATGTCAAAAACAAAAACGTCAAATAAACAACAACAACAACGTCAAATAAACAACAACAACTAAAACAACGTCAAATAAACAACAACAACAACAACAACAACAACGTCAAATAAACAACAACACCAACAACGTCAACAACAACAACAATGTCAAATAAACAACAACACACTCAAATAAACAACAACATCTAAAATAACGTTAAATAAACAACAACAACAACGTCAAATAAACAACAACATCTAAAACAACGTCAAATAAACAACAACAACAACAACAACGTCAAATAAACAACAACACCAACAATGTCAACAACAACAACAACAACAATGTCAAATAAACAACAACAACAACAACGTCAACAACAACAACAATGTCAAATAAACAACAACAACAACGTCAAATAAATAACAACAACGACAACAACAACGTCAAATAAACAACAACAACAACAACATCAAATAAGCTACAACAACAACAACAACGTCAAATAAACCACAACAACAACAACAACGTCAAATAAACAACAACAACGACAAAAACAACGTCAAATAAACAGCAACAACAACAACAACGTCAAATAAACAACAACAACAATAACGTCAACAACAAAAACAACGTCAAATAAACAACAACAACAACAACAACGTCAAATAAACAACAACAACAACAATGTTAAATAAACAACAGCAACAACAACGTCAAATAAACAACAACAATAACAATAACGTCAAATAAGCAACAACAACAACAACAATAACAAATACAACAACAACAACAACAACAACAACGTCAAATAACAAAAACAACGTCAAATAAACAACAACAACAATGTCAAATAAACAACAACAACAACAACGTTAACAACAACAACAATGTCAATTAAACAACAACAACTACGTCAAATAAACAACAACAACAACAACGTCAAATAAACAACATCAATAACAACAACAACGTCAAATAAACAACAGTAACAACATCAACAACGTCAAATAAACAACAACAACAATAACGTCAAATAAATAACAACAACAACAACGTCAAATAAACAACAACAACAACATCAACAACAACAAAAACGTCAAATAAACAACAACAACAACAACAACGTCAACAACAAAAACTACGTCAAATAAACAACAACAACAACAATGTCAACAACAACAATGTCAAATAAACAACAACAACAACGCCAAATAAACAACAATAACAAAAACAACGTCAAATAAACAACAACAACAATGTCAACATCAACAACGTCAAATAAACAACAACAACAACGTAAAATAAACAACAACAACAACGTCAAATAAGCAACAACAACAACAACAAATACAACAACAACAACGTCAAATAACAAAAACAACGTCAAATAAACAACAATAACAACGTCAAATAAACAACAACAACAACAACGTCAAATAAACAATAATAACAACAACAACGTCAAATAAATAACAACAACGTCAAATAAACAACAACAACAACAACATCAACAACAGCTTCAAATAAACAACAACAACAACAACATCAACAACAACAACTATGTCAAATAAACAACAACAACAACAACATCATATAAACAACAACAACAACAATGTCAAAAACAAAAACGTCAAATAAACAACAACAACAACGTCAAATAAACAACAACAACTAAAACAACGTCAAATAAACAACAACAACAACAACAACAACGTCAAATAAACAACAACACCAACAACGTCAACAACAACAACAATGTCAAATAAACAACAACACACTCAAATAAACAACAACATCTAAAATAACGTTAAATAAACAACAACAACAACGTCAAATAAACATCAACATCTAAAACAACGTCAAATAAACAACAACAACAACAACAACAACGTCAAATAAACAACAACACCAACAATGTCAACAACAACAACAACAATGTCAAATAAACAACAACAACAACGTCAACAACAACAACAATGTCAAATAAACAACAACAACAACGTCAAATAAATAACAACAACGACAACAACAACGTCAAATAAACAACAACAACAACAACATCAAATAAGCTACAACAACAACAACAACGTCAAATAAACCACAACAACAACAACAACGTCAAATAAACAACAACAACGACAAAAACAACGTCAAATAAACAGCAACAACAACAACAACGTCAAATAAACAACAACAACAATAACGTCAACAACAAAAACAACGTCAAATAAACAACAACAACAACAACAACAACGTCAAATAAACAACAACAACAACAATGTCAAATAAACAACAGCAACAACAACGTCAAATAAACAACAACAATAACAATAACGTCAAATAAGCAACAACAACAACAACAACAACAAATACAACAACAACAACAACAACAACGTCAAATAACAAAAACAACGTCAAATAAACAACAATAACAACGTCAAATAAACAACAACAACAACAATGTCAAATAAACAACAACAACAACAACGTTAACAACAACAACAATGTCAAATAAACAACAACAACAACGTCAAATAAACAACAACAACAACAACAACGTCAAATAAACAACATCAATAACAACAACAACGTCAAATAAACAACAGTAACAACATCAACAACGTCAAATAAACAACAACAACAATAACGTCAAATAAATAACAACAACAACAACGTCAAATAAACAACAACAACAACATCAACAACAACAAAAACGTCAAATAAACAACAACAACAACAACAACGTCAACAACAAAAACTACGTCAAATAAACAACAACAACAACAATGTCAAATAAACAACAACAACAACGCCAAATAAACAACAATAACAAAAACAACGTCAAATAAACAACAACAACAATGTCAACATCAACAACGTCAAATAAACAACAACAACAATGTAAAATAAACAACAACAACAACGTCAAATAAGCAACAACAACAACAACAAATACAACAACAACAACGTCAAATAACAAAAACAACGTCAAATAAACAACAATAACAACGTCAAATAAACAACAACAACAACAACAACGTCAAATAAACAATAATAACAACAACAACGTCAAATAAATAACAACAACAACGTCAAATAAACAACAACAACACCAACGTCAAATAAACAACAACAACATCAAATAAACAACAACAACAACAACGTCAAATAAACAACAACAATAACAACAACAACAACGTCAAATAAACAACAACAACAATGTCAAATAAACAATAACAACAACGTCAAATAAACAACAACAACAACAACATCAACAACAACTTCAAATAAACAACAACAACAACAACATCAACAACAACAACTATGTCAAATAAACAACAACAACAACAACAACATCATATAAACAACAACAACAACAATGTCAAAAACAAAAACGTCAAATAAACAACAACAACAACGTCAAATAAACAACAACAACTAAAACAACGTCAAATAAACAACAACAACAACAACAACGTCAAATAAACAACAACACCAACAACGTCAACAACAACAACAATGTCAAATAAACAACAACACACTCAAATAAACAACAACATCTAAAATAACGTTAAATAAACAACAACAACAACAACGTCAAATAAACAACAACATCTAAAACAACGTCAAATAAACAACAACAACAACAACAACGTCAAATAAACAACAACACCAACAATGTCAACAACAACAACAACAACAATGTCAAATAAACAACAACAACAACAACGTCAACAACAACAACAATGTCAAATAAACAACAACGACAACATTAAATAAACAACAACAACAACGTCAAATAAACAACATCAATAACAACAACAACGTTAAATAAACAACAACAACAACAACGTCAAATGAACAACAACAACAACAACGTCAAATAAACAACAACAATAACAACGTCAAATAAACAACAACAACAACATCAACAACAACAAAAACGTCAAATAAACAACAACAACAACAACGTCAACAACAAAAACTACGTCAAATAAACAACAACAACAACAACAACAATGTCAACAACAACAATGTCAAATAAACAACAACAACATCGCCAAATAAACAACAACAACAAAAACAACGTCAAATAAACAACAACAACAACAATGTTAACAACAACAACGTCAAATAAACAACAACAACAACAACGTCAAATAAACAACAACAACAACGTCAAATAAACAACAACAACTAAAACAACGTCAAATAAACAACAACAACAACAACGTCAAATAAACAACAACACCTACAACGTCAACAACAACAACAACAATGTCAAATAAACAACAACAACAACAACGTCAACAACAACAACAATGTCAAATAAACATCAACAACAACAACATGAAATAAACAACAACAACAACAACAACGTCAAATAAACAACAATAACAACAACGTCAAATAAACAACAACAACAATATCAACAATAACAAAAACGTTAAATAAACAACAACAACCACAACAACGTCAACAACAACAACTACGTCAAATAAACAACAACAACTACAATGTCAACAACAACAACGTCAAATAAACAACAACAACGTCAAATAAACAACAACAACTAAAACAACGTCAAATAAACAACAACAATGTCAAATAAACAACAAAACCAACAACGTCAACAACAACAACAACAACAATGTCAAATAAACAACAACAACAACGTCAACAACAACAACAATGTCAAATAAACAACAACAACAACATCAAATAAACAACAACAACCTCAAATAAACAACAACTACAACGTCAAATGAACATCAACATCAACAACGTGAAATAAACAACAACAACAACTATGTCAACAACAACAACAACGTCAACAACAACAACAACGTCAAATAAACAACAACAACAACAACAAAGTCAAATAAACAACAACAACTACAACACCGTCAAATATACAACAACAACAACAACGTCTAATAAACAACAACAACAACAACGTCAAATAAACAACAACAACAACAACAACAACATCAAATATACAACAACAATGTCAAATAAACAACAACAACAACATCAAATAAACAACAACAACAACAACATCAAATAAACAACAACAATAACAACAACAACAACAACGTCAAATAAACAACAACAACAACGTCAAATAAACAACAACAACAACAACAACATCAACAACAACAAAAACGTCAAATAAACAACAACAACAACAATAACGTCAACAACAACAACAACGTCAAATAAACAACAACAACACCAATGTCAAATAAACAACAACAACAACATCAAATAAACAACAACAACGTCAAATAAACAACAACAATAACAACAACAACAACGTCAAATAAACAACAACAACAACGTGTAATAAACAATAACAACAACGTCAAATAAACAACAACAACAACATCAACAACAACAAAAACGTCAAATAAACAACAACAACAACAACGTCAACAACAACAACTATGTCAAATAAACAACAACAACAACGTCATATAAACAACAACAACAATGTCAATAACAAAAACGTCAAATAAACAACAACAACAACGTCAAATAAACAACAACAAGTAAAACAACGTCAAATAAACAACAACAACAACACCAACAATGTCAAATAAACAACAACAACAACAACGTCAACAACAACAACAACAATGTCAAATAAACAACAACACCGTCAAATAAACAAAAACATCTAAAACAACGTTAAATAAACAACAACAACAACAACAACAACGTCAAATAAACAACAACATCTAAAACAACGTCAAATAAACAACAACAACAACAACGTCAAATAAACAACAACACCAACAACGTCAACAACAACAACAACAACAACAATGTCAAATAAACAACAACAACAACAACAACGTTAACAACAACAACAACGTCAAATAAACAATAACAACAACAACAACGTCAAAAGAACAACAACAACAACAACGTCAAATAAATAACAACAACAACAACGTCAAATAAACAACAACAACAACAACATCAACAACAACAAAAACGTCAAATAAACAACAACAACGTCAACAACAAAAACTACGTCAAATAAACAACAACAACAACAACAATGTCAACAACAACAATGTCAAATAAATAACAACAACAACGCCAAATAAACAACAACAACAACAAAAACAACGTCAAATAAACCACAACAACAACAATGTCAACATCAACAACGTCAAATAAACAACAACAACAACAACGTAAAATAAACAACAACAACAACGTCAAATAAGCAACAACAACAACAACAAATACAACAACAACAACAACGTCAAATAACAAAAACAACGTCAAATAAACAACAATATCAACGTCAAATAAACAACAACAACAACAAAAACGTCAAATAAACAATAATAACAACAACAACGCCAAATAAATAACAACAACGGCGTCAAATAAACAACAACAACACCAACGTCAAATAAACAACAACAACAACATCAAATAAACAACAACAACAACAACGTCAAATAAACAACAACAATAACAACAACAACAACATCAAATAAACAATAACAACAACGTCAAATAAACAATAACAACAACGCCAAATAAACAACAACAACATCAACAACAACAAAAACTTCAAATAAACAACAACAACAACGTCAACAACAACAACTATGTCAAATAAACAACAACAACAACAACATCATATAAACAACAACAACAACAACAATGTCAAAAACAAAAACGTCAAATAAACAACAACAACAACGTCAAATAAACAACAACAACTAAAACAACGTCAAATAAACAACAACAACAACAACGTCAAATAAACAACAACACCAACAACGTCAACAACAACAACAATGTCAAATAAACAACAACAACAACAACAACAACGTCAACAACAACAACAATGTCAAATAAACAACAACACCGTCAAATAAACAACAACATCTAAAACAACGTTAAATAAACAACAACAACAACGTCAAATAAACAACAACATCTAAAACAACGTCAAATAAACAACAACAACGTCAAATAAACAACAACACCAACAACGTCAACAACAACAATAATAATGTCAAATAAACAACAACAACAACAACAACGTCAACAACAACAACAATGTCAAATAAACAACAACAACAACAACATTAAATAAACAACAACAACAACAACGTCAAATAAACAACATCAATAACAACAACAACGTCAAATAAACAACAACAACAACGTCAAATGAACAACAACAACAACAACGTCAAATAAACAACATCAATAACAACAACAACGTCAAATAAACAACAGTAACAACATCAACAACGTCAAATAAACAACAACAACAACAACGTCAAATAAATAACAACAACAACAACGTCAAATAAACAACAACAACAACATCAACAACAACAAAAACGTCAAATAAACAACAACACCAACAACAACGTCAACAACAAAAACTAAGTCAAATAAACAACAACAACAACAATGTCAACAACAACAATGTCAAATAAACAACAACAACAACGCCAAATAAACAACAATAACAAAAACAACGTCAAATAAACAACAACAACAATGTCAACATCAACAACGTCAAATAAACAACAATAACAACGTAAAATAAACAACAACAACAACAACGTCAAATAAGCAACAACAACAACAACGTCAAATAACAAAAACAACGTCAAATAAACAACAATAACAACGTCAAATAAACAACAACAACAACAACAACGTCAAATAAACAATAATAACAACAACAACGTCAAATAAATAACAACAACAACGTCAAATAAACAACAACAACACCAACGTCAAATAAACAACAACAACATCAAATAAACAACAACAACAACAACGTCAAATAAACAACAACAATAACAACAACAACAACGTCAAATAAACAACAACAACAATATCAAATAAACAATAACAACAACGTCAAATAAACAACAACAACAACAACATCAACAACAACTTCAAATAAACAACAACAACAACAACATCAACAACAACAACTATGTCAAATAAACAACAACAACAACAACAACATCATATAAACAACAACAACAACAATGTCAAAAACAAAAACGTCAAATAAACAACAACAACAACGTCAAATAAACAACAACAACTAAAACAACGTCAAATAAACAACAACAACAACAACAACAACGTCAAATAAACAACAACACCAACAACGTCAACAACAACAACAATGTCAAATAAACAACAACACACTCAAATAAACAACAACATCTAAAATAACGTTAAATAAACAACAACAACAACGTCAAATAAACAACAACATCTAAAACAACGTCAAATAAACAACAACAACAACAACAACAACAACGTCAAATAAACAACAACACCAACAATGTCAACAACAACAACAACAACAATGTCAAATAAACAACAACAACAACGTCAACAACAACAACAATGTCAAATAAACAACAACGACAACATTAAATAAACAACAACAACAACGTCAAATAAACAACATCAATAACAACAACAACGTTAAATAAACAACAACAACAACAACGTCAAATGAACAACAACAACGTCAAATAAACAACAACAATAACAACGTCAAATAAACAACAACAACAACATCAACAACAAAAACGTCAAATAAACAACAACAACAACATCAACAACAAAAACGTCAAATAAACAACAACAACAACAACGTCAACAACAAAAACTACGTCAAATAAACAACAACAATGTCAACAACAACAATGTCAAATAAACAACAACAACATCGCCAAATAAACAACAACAACAAAAACAACGTCAAATAAACAACAACAACAACAACAATGTCAACAACAACAACGTCAAATAAACAACAACAACAACAACAACGTCAAATAAACAACAACAACAACGTCAAATAAACAACAACAACTAAAACAATGTCAAATAAACAACAACAACAACGTCAAATAAACAACAACACCTACAACGTCAACAACAACAACAACAATGTCAAATAAACAACAACAACAACAACGTCAACAACAACAACAATGTCAAATAAACATCAACAACAACAACATCAAATAAACAACAACAACAACAACAACGTCAAATAAACAACAATAACAACAACGTCAAATAAACAACAACAACAATATCAACAACAACAAAAACGTCAAATAAACAACAACAACAACAACGTCAACAACAACAACTACGTCAAATAAACAACAACAACTACAATGTCAACAACAACAACGTCAAATAAACAACAACAACGTCAAATAAACAACAACAACTAAAACAACGTCAAATAAACAACAACAATGTCAAATAAACAACAAAACCAACAACGTCAACAACAACAACAACAACAACAATGTCAAATAAACAACAACAACAACGTCAACAACAACAACAATGTCAAATAAACGACAACAACAACATCAAATAAACAACAACAATGTTAACAACAACAACAACCTCAAATAAACAACAACTACAACGTCAAATGAACATCAACATCAACAACGTGAAATAAACAACAACAACAACAACTATGTCAACAACAACAACAACGTCAACAACAACAACAACGTCAAATAAACAACAACAACGTCAAATAAACAACAACAACTACAACACCGTCAAATATACAACAACAACAACAACAACGTCTAATAAACAACAACAACAACGTCAAATAAACAACAACAACAACAACAACATCAAATATACAACAACAATGTCAAATAAACAACAACAACAACATCAAATAAACAACAACAACAACAACATCAAATAAACAACAACAATAACAACAACAACAACAACGTCAAATAAACAACAACAACAACGTCAAATAAACAACAATAACAACAACATCAACAACAACAAAAACATCAAATAAACAACAACAACAACAACAATAACGTCAACAACAACAACAACGTCAAATAAACAACAACAACACCAACGTCAAATAAACAACAACAACAACATCAAATAAACAACAACAACGTCAAATAAACAACAACAATAACAACAACAACAACAACGTCAAATAAACAACAACAACAACGTCAAATAAACAATAACAACAACGTCAAATAAACAACAACAACAACATCAACAACAACAAAAACGTCAAATAAACAACAACAACAACGTCAACAACAACAACTATGTCAAATAAACAACAACAACAACAACGTCATATAAACAACAACAACAACAACAATGTCAATAACAAAAACGTCAAATAAACAACAACAACAACGTCAAATAAACAACAACAAGTAAAACAACGTCAAATAAACAACAACAACAACAACGTCAAATAAACAACAACACCAACAACGTCAACAACAACAACAACAACAATGTCAAATAAACAACAAAAACAACAACGTCAACAACAACAACAACAATGTCAAATAAACAACAACACCGTCAAATAAACAAAAACATCTAAAACAACGTTAAATAAACAACAACAACAACAACGTCAAATAAACAACAACATCTAAAACAACGTCAAATAAACAACAACAACAACAACAACAACGTCAAATAAACAATAACACCAACAACGTCAACAACAACAACAACAACAACGTTAACAACAACAACAACGTCAAATAAACAACAACAACAACAACGTCAAATGAACAACAACAACAACGTCAAATAAATAACAACAACAACGTCAAATAAACAACAACATCAACAACAACAAAAACGTCAAATAAACAACAACAACGTCAACAACAAAAACTACGTCAAATAAACAACAACAACAACAACAATGTCAACAACAACAATGTCAAATAAATAACAACAACAACGCCAAATAAACAACAACAACAACAACAAAAACAACGTCAAATAAACCACAACAACAACAATGTCAACATCAACAACGTCAAATAAACAACAACAACAACAACGTAAAATAAACAACAACAACAACGTCAAATAAGCAACAACAACAACAACAAATACAACAACAACAACAACGTCAAATAACAAAAACAACGTCAAATAAACAACAATAACAACGTCAAATAAACAACAACAACAACAAAAACGTCAAATAAACAATAATAACAACAACAACGCCAAATAAATAACAACAACGGCGTCAAATAAACAACAACAACACCAACGTCAAATAAACAACAACAACAACAACATCAAATAAACAACAACAACAACGTCAAATAAACAACAATAATAACAACAACAACAACATCAAATAAACAATAACAACAACGTCAAATAAACAATAACAACAACGTCAAATAAACAACAACAACATCAACAACAACAAAAACTTCAAATAAACAACAACAACAACGTCAACAACAACAACTATGTCAAATAAACAACAACAACAACAACATCATATAAACAACAACAACAACAACAATGTCAAAAACAAAAACGTCAAATAAACAACAACAACAACGTCAAATAAACAACAACAACTAAAATAACGTCAAATAAACAACAACAACAACAACAACGTCAAATAAACAACAACACCAACAACGTCAACAACAACAACAATGTCAAATAAACAACAACAACAACAACAACGTCAACAACAACAACAATGTCAAATAAACAACAACACCGTCAAATAAACAACAACATCTAAAACAACGTTAAATAAACAACAACAACAACGTCAAATAAACAACAACATCTAAAACAACGTCAAATAAATAACAACAACGTCAAATAAACAACAACACTAACAACGTCAACAACAACAATAATAATGTCAAATAAACAACAACAACAACGTCAACAACAACAACAATGTCAAATAAACAACAACAACAACAATATTAAATAAACAACAACAACAACAACAACGTCAAATAAACAACATCAATAACAACAACAACGTCAAATAAACAACAACAACAACGTCAAATGAACAACAACAACAACAACGTCAAATAAACAACAACAATAACAACGTCAAATAAACAACAACAACAACATCAACAACAACAAAAACGTCAAATAAACAACAACAACAACAACGTTAACAACAAAAACTACGTCAAATAAACAACAACAACAACAATGTCAACAACAACAATGTCAAATAAACAACAACAACATCGCCAAATAAACAACAACAACAAAAACAACGTCAAATAAACAACAACAACAACAACAACAATGTCAACAACAACAACGTCAAATAAACAACAACAACAACGTCAAATAAACAACAACAACAACAACAACGTCAAATAAACAACAACAACTAAAACAACGTCAAATAAACAACAACAACAACAACGTCAAATAAACAACAACACCAACAACGTCAACAACAACAACAACAATGTCAAATAAACAACAACAATAACAACGTCAACAACAACAACAATGTCAAATAAACAACAACAACAACAACAACAACAACATCAAATAAACAACAACAACAACAACAACGTCAAATAAACAACAACAATAACAACAACAACAACGTCATATAAACAACAACAACAACAACGTCAAATAAACAACAATAACAACAACGTCAAATAAACAACAACAACAACAACATCAACAACAACAAAAACATCAAATAAACAACAACAACAACAACAACAACGTCAACAACAACAACAACAACTACGTCAAATAAACAACAACAACTACAATGTCAACAAGAACAACGTCAAATAAACAACAACAACAACGTCAAATAAACAACAACAACTAAAACAACGTCAAATAAACAACAACAACGTCAAATAAACAACAAAACCAACAACGTCAACAACAACAACAACAATGTCAAATAAACAACAACAACAACAACGTCAACAACAACAACAATGTCAAATAAACAACAACAACAACATCAAATAAACAACAACAACAACAACAATGTCAACAACAACAACAACGTCAAATAAACAACAATTACAACGTCAAATGAACAACAACATTAACAACATCAACAACGTGAAATAAACAACAACAACAACAACTATGTCAACAACAACAACAACGTCAAATAAACAACAACAACAACGTCAACAACAACAACAACGTCAAATAAACAACAACAACTAAAACAACGTCAAATAAACAACAACAACAACAACGTCAAATAAACAACAACACACTCAAATAAACAACAACATCTAAAATAACGTTAAATAAACAACAACAACAACGTCAAATAAACAACAACATCTAAAACAACGTCAAATAAACAACAACAACAACAACAACGTCAAATAAACAACAACACCAACAATGTCAACAACAACAACAACAATGTCAAATAAACAACAACAACAACAACGTCAACAACAACAACAATGTCAAATAAACAACAACGACAACATTAAATAAACAACAACAACAACGTCAAATAAACAACATCAATAACAACAACAACGTTAAATAAACAACAACAACAACAACGTCAAATGAACATCAACAACAACAACGTCAAATAAACAACAACAATAACAACGTCAAATAAACAACAACAACAACATCAACAACAACAAAAACGTCAAATAAACAACAACAACAACAACAACGTCAACAACAAAAACTACGTGAAATAAACAACAACAACAACAACAATGTCAACAACAACAATGTCAAATAAACAACAACAACATCGCCAAATAAACAACAACAACAAAAACAACGTCAAATAAACAACAATGTCAACAACAACAACGTCAAATAAACAACAACAACACCAACGTCAAATAAACAACAACAACAACGTCAAATAAACAACAACAACTAAAACAACGTCAAATAAACAACAACAACAACGTCAAATAAACAACAACACCTACAACGTCAACAACAACAACAATGTCAAATAAACAACTACAACAACAACGTCAACAACAACAACAATGTCAAATAAACATCAACAACAACAACGTCAAATAAACAACAACAACAACAACAACGTCAAATAAACAACAATAACAACAACGTCAAATAAACAACAACAACAATATCAACAACAACAAAAACGTCAAATAAACAACAACAACAACAACGTCAACAACAACAACTACGTCAAATAAACAACAACAACTACAAAGTCAACAACAACAACGTCAAATAAACAACAACAAAGTCAAATAAACAACAACAACTAAAACAACGTCAAATAAACAACAACAATGTCAAATAAACAACAAAACCAACAACGTCAACAACAACAACAACAACAACAATGTCAAATAAACAACAACAACAACGTCAACAACAACAATAATGTCAAATAAACAACAACAACAACAACATCAAATAAACAACAACAATGTTAACAACAACAACAACCTCAAATAAACAACAACTACAACGTCAAATGAACATCAACATCAACAACGTGAAATAAACAACAACAACAACTATGTCAACAACAACAACAACGTCAACAACAACAACAACGTCAAATAAACAACAACAACGTCAAATAAACAACAACAACTACAACACCGTCAAATATACAACAACAACAACAACAACGTCTAATAAACAACAACAACAACGTCAAATAAACAACAACAACAACAACAACATCAAATATACAACAACAATGTCAAATAAACAACAACAACAACATCAAATAAACAACAACAACAACAACATCAAATAAACAACAACAATAACAACAACAACAACAACGTCAAATAAACAACAACAACAACGTCAAATAAACAACAATAACAACAACATCAACAACAACAAAAACATCAAATAAACAACAACAACAACAACAATAACGTCAACAACAACAACAACGTCAAATAAACAACAACAACACCAACGTCAAATAAACAACAACAACAACATCAAATAAACAACAACAACGTCAAATAAACAACAACAATAACAACAACAACAACAACGTCAAATAAACAACAACAACAACGTCAAATAAACAATAACAACAACGTCAAATAAACAACAACAACAACATCAACAACAACAAAAACGTCAAATAAACAACAACAACAACGTCAACAACAACAACTATGTCAAATAAACAACAACAACAACAACGTCATATAAACAACAACAACAACAACAATGTCAATAACAAAAACGTCAAATAAACAACAACAACAACGTCAAATAAACAACAACAAGTAAAACAACGTCAAATAAACAACAACAACAACAACGTCAAATAAACAACAACACCAACAACGTCAACAACAACAACAACAACAATGTCAAATAAACAACAAAAACAACAACGTCAACAACAACAACAACAATGTCAAATAAACAACAACACCGTCAAATAAACAAAAACATCTAAAACAACGTTAAATAAACAACAACAACAACAACGTCAAATAAACAACAACATCTAAAACAACGTCAAATAAACAACAACAACAACAACAACAACGTCAAATAAACAATAACACCAACAACGTCAACAACAACAACAACAACAACGTTAACAACAACAACAACGTCAAATAAACAACAACAACAACAACGTCAAATGAACAACAACAACAACGTCAAATAAATAACAACAACAACGTCAAATAAACAACAACATCAACAACAACAAAAACGTCAAATAAACAACAACAACGTCAACAACAAAAACTACGTCAAATAAACAACAACAACAACAACAATGTCAACAACAACAATGTCAAATAAATAACAACAACAACGCCAAATAAACAACAACAACAACAACAAAAACAACGTCAAATAAACCACAACAACAACAATGTCAACATCAACAACGTCAAATAAACAACAACAACAACAACGTAAAATAAACAACAACAACAACGTCAAATAAGCAACAACAACAACAACAAATACAACAACAACAACAACGTCAAATAACAAAAACAACGTCAAATAAACAACAATAACAACGTCAAATAAACAACAACAACAACAAAAACGTCAAATAAACAATAATAACAACAACAACGCCAAATAAATAACAACAACGGCGTCAAATAAACAACAACAACACCAACGTCAAATAAACAACAACAACAACAACATCAAATAAACAACAACAACAACGTCAAATAAACAACAATAATAACAACAACAACAACATCAAATAAACAATAACAACAACGTCAAATAAACAATAACAACAACGTCAAATAAACAACAACAACATCAACAACAACAAAAACTTCAAATAAACAACAACAACAACGTCAACAACAACAACTATGTCAAATAAACAACAACAACAACAACATCATATAAACAACAACAACAACAACAATGTCAAAAACAAAAACGTCAAATAAACAACAACAACAACGTCAAATAAACAACAACAACTAAAATAACGTCAAATAAACAACAACAACAACAACAACGTCAAATAAACAACAACACCAACAACGTCAACAACAACAACAATGTCAAATAAACAACAACAACAACAACAACGTCAACAACAACAACAATGTCAAATAAACAACAACACCGTCAAATAAACAACAACATCTAAAACAACGTTAAATAAACAACAACAACAACGTCAAATAAACAACAACATCTAAAACAACGTCAAATAAATAACAACAACGTCAAATAAACAACAACACTAACAACGTCAACAACAACAATAATAATGTCAAATAAACAACAACAACAACGTCAACAACAACAACAATGTCAAATAAACAACAACAACAACAATATTAAATAAACAACAACAACAACAACAACAACGTCAAATAAACAACATCAATAACAACAACAACGTCAAATAAACAACAACAACAACGTCAAATGAACAACAACAACAACAACGTCAAATAAACAACAACAATAACAACGTCAAATAAACAACAACAACAACATCAACAACAACAAAAACGTCAAATAAACAACAACAACAACAACGTTAACAACAAAAACTACGTCAAATAAACAACAACAACAACAATGTCAACAACAACAATGTCAAATAAACAACAACAACATCGCCAAATAAACAACAACAACAAAAACAACGTCAAATAAACAACAACAACAACAACAACAATGTCAACAACAACAACGTCAAATAAACAACAACAACAACGTCAAATAAACAACAACAACAACAACAACGTCAAATAAACAACAACAACTAAAACAACGTCAAATAAACAACAACAACAACAACGTCAAATAAACAACAACACCAACAACGTCAACAACAACAACAACAATGTCAAATAAACAACAACAATAACAACGTCAACAACAACAACAATGTCAAATAAACAACAACAACAACAACAACAACAACATCAAATAAACAACAACAACAACAACAACGTCAAATAAACAACAACAATAACAACAACAACAACGTCATATAAACAACAACAACAACAACGTCAAATAAACAACAATAACAACAACGTCAAATAAACAACAACAACAACAACATCAACAACAACAAAAACATCAAATAAACAACAACAACAACAACAACGTCAACAACAACAACAACAACTACGTCAAATAAACAACAACAACTACAATGTCAACAAGAACAACGTCAAATAAACAACAACAACAACGTCAAATAAACAACAACAACTAAAACAACGTCAAATAAACAACAACAACGTCAAATAAACAACAACAACGTCAAATAAACAACAAAACCAACAACGTCAACAACAACAACAACAATGTCAAATAAACAACAACAACAACAACGTCAACAACAACAACAATGTCAAATAAACAACAACAACAACATCAAATAAACAACAACAACAACAACAATGTCAACAACAACAACAACGTCAAATAAACAACAATTACAACGTCAAATGAACAACAACATTAACAACATCAACAACGTGAAATAAACAACAACAACAACAACTATGTCAACAACAACAACAACGTCAAATAAACAACAACAACAACGTCAACAACAACAACAACGTCAAATAAACAACAACAACTAAAACAACGTCAAATAAACAACAACAACAACAACGTCAAATAAACAACAACACACTCAAATAAACAACAACATCTAAAATAACGTTAAATAAACAACAACAACAACGTCAAATAAACAACAACATCTAAAACAACGTCAAATAAACAACAACAACAACAACAACGTCAAATAAACAACAACACCAACAATGTCAACAACAACAACAACAATGTCAAATAAACAACAACAACAACAACGTCAACAACAACAACAATGTCAAATAAACAACAACGACAACATTAAATAAACAACAACAACAACGTCAAATAAACAACATCAATAACAACAACAACGTTAAATAAACAACAACAACAACAACGTCAAATGAACATCAACAACAACAACGTCAAATAAACAACAACAATAACAACGTCAAATAAACAACAACAACAACATCAACAACAACAAAAACGTCAAATAAACAACAACAACAACAACAACGTCAACAACAAAAACTACGTCAAATAAACAACAACAACAACAACAATGTCAACAACAACAATGTCAAATAAACAACAACAACATCGCCAAATAAACAACAACAACAAAAACAACGTCAAATAAACAACAATGTCAACAACAACAACGTCAAATAAACAACAACAACACCAACGTCAAATAAACAACAACAACAACGTCAAATAAACAACAACAACTAAAACAACGTCAAATAAACAACAACAACAACGTCAAATAAACAACAACACCTACAACGTCAACAACAACAACAACAATGTCAAATAAACAACTACAACAACAACGTCAACAACAACAACAATGTCAAATAAACATCAACAACAACAACGTCAAATAAACAACAACAACAACAACAACGTCAAATAAACAACAATAACAACAACGTCAAATAAACAACAACAACAATATCAACAACAACAAAAACGTCAAATAAACAACAACAACAACAACGTCAACAACAACAACTACGTCAAATAAACAACAACAACTACAATGTCAACAACAACAACGTCAAATAAACAACAACAAAGTCAAATAAACAACAACAACTAAAACAACGTCAAATAAACAACAACAATGTCAAATAAACAACAAAACCAACAACGTCAACAACAACAACAACAACAACAATGTCAAATAAACAACAACAACAACGTCAACAACAACAATAATGTCAAATAAACAACAACAACAACAACATCAAATAAACAACAACAATGTTAACAACAACAACAACCTCAAATAAACAACAACTACAACGTCAAATGAACATCAACATCAACAACGTGAAATAAACAACAACAACAACTATGTCAACAACAACAACAACGTCAACAACAACAACAACGTCAAATAAACAACAACAACAACAACGTCAAATAAACAACAACAACTACAACACCGTCAAATATACAACAACAACAACAACAACAACGTCTAATAAACAACAACAACAACGTCAAATAAACAACAACAACAACAACAACATCAAATATACAACAACAATGTCAAATAAACAACAACAACAACATCAAATAAACAACAACAACAACAACAACAACAACATCAAATAAACAACAACAATAACAACAACAACAACAACGTCAAATAAATAACAACAACAACGTCAAATAAACAACAACAACAACATCAACAACAACAAAAACGTCAAATAAACAACAACAACAACAACAATAACATCAACAACAACAACAACGTCAAATAAACAACAACAACACCAACGTCAAATAAACAACAACAACAACATCAAATAAACAACAACAACGTCAAATAAACAACCACAATAACAACAACAACAACAACGTCAAATAAACAACAACAACAACGTCAAATAAACAATAACAACAACGTCAAATAAACAACAACAACAACATCAACAACAACAAAAACGTCAAATAAACAACAACAACAACAACGTCAACAACAACAACTATGTCAAATAAACAACAACAACAACAACGTCATATAAACAACAACAACAACAACAATGTCAATAACAAAAACGTCAAATAAACAACAACAACAACGTCAAATAAACAACAAGTAAAACAACGTCAAATAAACAACAACAACAACAACAACGTCAAATAAACAACAACACCAACAACGTCAACAACAACAACAACAACAACGTCAAATAAACAACAATTACAACGTCAAATGAACAACAACATTAACAACATCAACAACGTGAAATAAACAACAACAACAACAACTATGTCAACAACAACAACAACGTCAAATAAACAACAACAACAACGTCAACAACAACAACAACGTCAAATAAACAACAACAACTAAAACAACGTCAAATAAACAACAACAACAACAACAACGTCAAATAAACAACAACACACTCAAATAAACAACAACATCTAAAATAACGTTAAATAAACAACAACAACAACGTCAAATAAACAACAACATCTAAAACAACGTCAAATAAACAACAACAACAACAACGTCAAATAAACAACAACACCAACAATGTCAACAACAACAACAACAATGTCAAATAAACAACAACAACAACAACGTCAACAACAACAACAATGTCAAATAAACAACAACGACAACATTAAATAAACAACAACAACAACGTCAAATAAACAACATCAATAACAACAACAACGTTAAATAAACAACAACAACAACAACGTCAAATGAACAACAACAACAACAACGTCAAATAAACAACAACAATAACAACGTCAAATAAACAACAACAACAACATCAACAACAACAAAAACGTCAAATAAACAACAACAACAACAACAACGTCAACAACAAAAACTACGTCAAATAAACAACAACAACAACAACAATGTCAACAACAACAATGTCAAATAAACAACAACAACATCGCCAAATAAACAACAACAACAAAAACAACGTCAAATAAACAACAACAACAACAATGTCAACAACAACAACGTCAAATAAACAACAACAACAACAACGTCAAATAAACAACAACAACAACGTCAAATAAACAACAACAACTAAAACAACGTCAAATAAACAACAACAACAATGTCAAATAAACAACAACACCTACAACGTCAACAACAACAACAACAATGTCAAATAAACAACTACAACAACAACGTCAACAACAACAACAATGTCAAATAAACATCAACAACAACAACATCAAATAAACAACAACAACAACAACAACAACGTCAAATAAACAAAAATAACAACAACGTCAAATAAACAACAACAACAATATCAACAACAACAAAAACGTCAAATAAACAACAACAACAACAACGTCAACAACAACAACTACGTCAAATAAACAACAACAACTACAATGTCAACAACAACAACGTCAAATAAACAACAACAAAGTCAAATAAACAACAACAACTAAAACAACGTCAAATAAACAACAACAATGTCAAATAAACAACAAAACCAACAACGTCAACAACAACAACAACAACAACAACAACAATGTCAAATAAACAACAACAACAACAACGTCAACAACAACAATAATGTCAAATAAACAACAACAACAACAACATCAAATAAACAACAACAATGTTAACAACAACAACAACCTCAAATAAACAACAACTACAACGTCAAATGAACATCAACATCAACAACGTGAAATAAACAACAACAACAACTATGTCAACAACAACAACGTCAACAACAACAACAACGTCAAATAAACAACAACAACAACAACGTCAAATAAACAACAACAACTACAACACCGTCAAATATACAACAACAACAACAACAACGTCTAATAAACAACAACAACAACGTCAAATAAACAACAACAACAACAACATCAAATATACAACAACAATGTCAAATAAACAACAACAACAACATCAAATAAACAACAACAACAACAACATCAAATAAACAACAACAATAACAACAACAACAACAACGTCAAATAAATAACAACAACAACGTCAAATAAACAACAACAACAACATCAACAACAACAAAAACGTCAAATAAACAACAACAACAACAATAACGTCAACAACAACAACAACGTCAAATAAACAACAACAACACCAACGTCAAATAAACAACAACAACAACATCAAATAAACAACAACAACGTCAAATAAACAACCACAATAACAACAACAACAACAACGTCAAATAAACAACAACAACAACAACGTCAAATAAACAATAACAACAACGTCAAATAAACAACAACAACAACATCAACAACAACAAAAACGTCAAATAAACAACAACAACAACAACGTCAACAACAACAACTATGTCAAATAAACAACAACAACAACAACGTCATATAAACAACAACAACAACAATGTCAATAACAAAAACGTCAAATAAACAACAACAACAACGTCAAATAAACAACAACAAGTAAAACAACGTCAAATAAACAACAACAACAACAACAACGTCAAATAAACAACAACACCAACAACGTCAACAACAACAACAACAACAATGTCAAATAAACAACAACAACAACGTCAACAACAACAACAACAATGTCAAATAAACAACAACACCGTCAAATAAACAAAAACATCTAAAACAACGTTAAATAAACAACAACAACAACAACGTCAAATAAACAACAACATCTAAAACAACGTCAAATAAACAACAACAACAACAACAACAACGTCAAATAAACAACAACACCAACAACGTCAACAACAACAACAACAACAACAACGTTAACAACAACAACAACGTCAAATAAACAACAACAACAACAACAACGTCAAATGAACAACAACAACAACAACGTCAAATAAATAACAACAACAACAACGTCAAATAAACAACAACAACAACAACATCAAAAACAACAAAAACGTCAAATAAACAACAACAACAACAACAACAACAAAAACTACGTCAAATAAACAACAACAACAACAACAATGTCAACAACAACAATGTCAAATAAATAACAACAACAACGCCAAATAAACAACAACAACAACAAAAACAACGTCAAATAAACCACAACAACAACAATGTCAACATCAACAACGTCAAATAAACAACAACAACAACAACGTAAAATAAACAACAACAACAACGTCAAATAAGCAACAACAACAACAACAAATAAAACAACAACAACAACGTCAAATAACAAAAACAACGTCAAATAAACAACAACAACAACAAAAACGTCAAATAAACAATAATAACAACAACAACGCCAAATAAATAACAACAACGGCGTCAAATAAAAAACAACAACACCAACGTCAAATAAACAACAACAACAACATCAAATAAACAACAACAACAACGTCAAATAAACAATAACAATAACAACAACAACAACAACATCAAATAAACAATAACAACAACGTCAAATAAACAATAACAACAACGTCAAATAAACAACAACAACATCAACAACAACAAAAACTTCAAATAAACAACAACAACAACGTCAACAACAACAACTATGTCAAATAAACAACAACAACAACAACATCATATAAACAACAACAACAACAACAATGTCAAAAACAAAAACGTCAAATAAACAACAACAACAACGTCAAATAAACAACAACAACTAAAACAACGTCAAATAAACAACAACAACAACAACAACAACAACAACGTCAAATAAACAACAACACCAACAACGTCAACAACAACAACAATGTCAAATAAACAACAACAACAACAACAACGTCAACAACAACAACAATGTCAAATAAACAACAACACCGTCAAATAAACAACAACATCTAAAACAACGTTAAATAAACAACAACAACAACGTCAAATAAACAACAACATCTAAAACAACGTCAAATAAACAACAACAACGTCAAATAAACAACAACACCAACAACGTCAACAACAACAATAATAATGTCAAATAAACAACAACAACAACAACAACAACGTCAACAACAACAACAATGTAAAATAAACAACAACAACAACAACATTAAATTAACAATAACAACAACAACAACAACGTCAAATAAACAACATCAATAACAACAACAACGTCAAATAAACAACAACAACAACGTCAAATGAACAACAACAACAACGTCAAATAAACAACAACAATAACAACGTCAAATAAACAACAACAACAACATCAACAACAACAAAAACGTCAAATAAACAACAACAACAACAACGTTAACAACAAAAACTACGTCAAATAAACAACAACAACAACAATGTCAACAACAACAATGTCAAATAAACAACAACAACATCGCTAAATAAACAACAACAACAAAAACAACGTCAAATAAACAACAACAACAACAACAATGTCAACAACAACAACGTCAAATAAACAACAACAACAACGTCAAATAAACAACAACAACAACAACGTCAAATAAACAACAACAACTAAAACAACGTCAAATAAACAACAACAACAACAACAACAACGTCAAATAAACAACAACACCAACAACGTCAACAACAACAACAACAATGTCAAATAAACAACAACAATAACAACGTCAACAACAACAACAATGTCAAATAAACAACAACAACAACAACAACATCAAATAAACAACAACAACAACAACGTCAAATAAACAACAACAATAACAACAACAACAACGTCATATAAACAACAACAACAACAACGTCAAATAAACAACAATAACAACAACGTCAAATAAACAACAACAACAACAACATCAACAACAACAAAAACATCAAATAAACAACAACAACAACAACGTCAACAACAACAACAACTACGTCAAATAAACAACAACAACTACAATGTCAACAAGAACAACGTCAAATAAACAACAACAACAACGTCAAATAAACAACAACAACTAAAACAACGTCAAATAAACAACAACAACGTCAAATAAACAACAAAACCAACAACGTCAACAACAACAACAACAATGTCAAATAAACAACAACAACAACAACGTCAACAACAACAACAATGTCAAATAAACAACAACAACAACATCGAATAAACAACAACAACAACAACAATGTCAACAACAACAACAACGTCAAATAAACAACAATTACAACGTCAAATGAACAACAACATTAACAACATCAACAACGTGAAATAAACAACAACAACAACAACTATGTCAACAACAACAACAACGTCAAATAAACAACAACAACAACGTCAACAACAACAACAACGTTAACAACAACAACAACGTCAAATAAACAACAACAACAACAACGTCAAATAAACAACAACAACAACAACGTCAAATAAACAACAACAACAACGTCAAATATACAACAACAACAACAACGTCCAATAAACAACAACAACAACGTCAAATAAACAACAACAACAACAACGTCAAATAAACAACAACAATAACAACAACAACAACGTCAAATAAACAACAACAACAACAACAACGTCAAATAAACAACAACAACAACAACATCATCAACAACAAAAACGTCAAATAAACAACAACAACAACAACAACAATAACGTCAACAACAACAACTACGTCAAATAAACAACAACAACAACAATGTCAACAACAACAATGTCAAATAAACAACAACGCCAAATAAACAACAACAACTAAAACAACGTCAAATAAACAACAACAACAACAACAACAACGTCAAATAAACAACAACACCACCACCAACAACAACAATGTCAAATAAACAACAACAACAACGTCAACAACAACAACAACAACAATGTCAAATAAAAGCCAACAACAACACCGTCAAATAAACAACAACAACAACGTCAAATAAACAACAACAACAACAACGTCAAATAAACAACAACAACAACAACATCAAATAAACAATAACAACAACGTCAAATAAATAACAACAACAACAACGTCAAATAAACAACAACAACAACAACAACGTCAAATAAACAACAACAACGACAATAACAACGTCAAATAAACAACAACAACAACAACAATAACAACGTCAAATAAACAACAACAATGTCAACAACAACAACAACGTCAAATAAACAACAACAACAACGTCAAATAAACAACAACATCAACAACATCAACAACGTGAAATAAACAACAACAACAACAATGTCAACAACAACAACAACGTCAAATAAACAACAACAACAACGTCAACAACAATAACAACGTCAAATAAACAACAACAACAACGTCAAATAAACAACAACAACAACAACGTCAACAACAATAACAACGTCAAATAAACAACAACAACAACAACGTCAAATAAACAACAACAATACCGTCAAATAAACAACAACAATGTCAAATAAACAACAACAACAACATCAAATAAACAACAACAACAACAACAATAACAACAACAACAACGTCAAATAAACAACAACAACAACAACGTCAAATAAATAACAACAACAACAACGTCAAATAAACAACAACAACAACAACATCAACAACAACAAAAACTTCAAATAAACAACAACAACGTCAACAACAAAAACTACGTCAAATAAACAACAACAACAACAACAATGTCAACAACAACAATGTCAAATAAATAACAACAACAACGCCAAATAAACAACAACAACAACAAAAACAACGTCAAATAAACCACAACAACAACAATGTCAACATCAACAACGTGAAATAAACAACAACAACAACAACGTAAAATAAACAACAACAACAACGTCAAATAAGCAACAACAACAACAACAAATAAAACAACAACAACAACGTCAAATAACAAAAACAACGTCAAATAAACAACAACAACAACAAAAACGTCAAATAAACAATAATAACAACAACAACGCCAAATAAATAACAACAACGGCGTCAAATAAACAACAACAACACCAACGTCAAATAAACAACAACAACAACATCAAATAAACAACAACAACAACGTCAAATAAACAACAACAATAACAACAACAACATCAAATAAACAATAACAACAACGTCAAATAAACAATAACAACAACGTCAAATAAACAACAACAACATCAACAACAACAAAAACTTCAAATAAACAACAACAACAACGTCAACAACAACAACTATGTCAAATAAACAACAACAACAACAACATCATATAAACAACAACAACAACAACAATGTCAAAAACAAAAACGTCAAATAAACAACAACAACGTCAAATAAACAACAACAACTAAAACAACGTCAAATAAACAACAACAACAACAACAACAACGTCAAATAAACAACAACACCAACAACGTCAACAACAACAACAATGTCAAATAAACAACAACAACAACAACAACGTCAACAACAACAACAATGTCAAATAAACAACAACACCGTCAAATAAACAACAACATCTAAAACAACGTTAAATAAACAACAACAACAACGTCAAATAAACAACAACATCTAAAACAACGTCAAATAAACAACAACAACGTCAAATAAACAACAACACCAACAACGTCAACAACAACAATAATAATGTCAAATAAACAACAACAACAACAACAACAACGTCAACAACAACAACAATGTCAAATAAACAACAACAACAACAACATTAAATAAACAATAACAACAACAACAACAACAACGTCAAATAAACAACATCAATAACAACAACAACGTCAAATAAACAACAACAACAACAACAACGTCAAATGAACAACAACAACAACGTCAAATAAACAACAACAATAACAACGTTAAATAAACAACAACAACAACATCAACAACAACAAAAACGTCAAATAAACAACAACAACAACAACGTTAACAACAAAAACTACGTCAAATAAACAACAACAACAACAATGTCAACAACAACAATGTCAAATAAACAACAACAACATCGCTAAATAAACAACAACAACAAAAACAACGTCAAATAAACAACAACAACAACAACAATGTCAACAACAACAACGTCAAATAAACAACAACAACAACGTCAAATAAACAACAACAACAACAACGTCAAATAAACAACAACAACTAAAACAACGTCAAATAAACAACAACAACAACAACAACAACGTCAAATAAACAACAACACCAACAACGTCAACAACAACAACAACAATGTCAAATAAACAACAACAATAACAACGTCAACAACAACAACAATGTCAAATAAACAACAACAACAACAACATCAAATAAACAACAACAACAACGTCAAATAAACAACAACAATAACAACAACAACAACAACGTCATATAAACAACAACAACAACAACAACGTCAAATAAACAACAATAACAACAACGTCAAATAAACAACAACAACAACAACATCAACAACAACAAAAACATCAAATAAACAACAACAACAACGTCAACAACAACAACAACAACTACGTCAAATAAACAACAACAACTACAATGTCAACAAGAACAACGTCAAATAAACAACAACAACAACGTCAAATAAACAACAACAACTAAAACAACGTCAAATAAACAACAACAACGTCAAATAAACAACAAAACCAACAACGTCAACAACAACAATGTCAAATAAACAACAACAACAACAACGTCAACAACAACAACAATGTCAAATAAACAACAACAACAACATCGAATAAACAACAACAACAACAACAATGTCAACAACAACAACAACGTCAAATAAACAACAATTACAACGTCAAATGAACAACAACATTAACAACATCAACAACGTGAAATAAACAACAACAACAACAACTATGTCAACAACAACAACAACGTCAAATAAACAACAACAACAACGTCAACAACAACAACAACGTTAACAACAACAACAACGTCAAATAAACAACAACAACAACAACGTCAAATAAACAACAACAACAACGTCAAATATACAACAACAACAACGTCCAATAAACAACAACAACAACGTCAAATAAACAACAACAACAACAACGTCAAATAAACAACAACAATAACAACAACAACAACGTCAAATAAACAACAACAACAACAACGTCAAATAAACAACAACAACAACAACATCATCAACAACAAAAACGTCAAATAAACAACAACAACAACAACAACAACAATAACGTCAACAACAACAACTACGTCAAATAAACAACAACAACAACAATGTCAACAACAACAATGTCAAATAAACAACAACGCCAAATAAACAACAACAACTAAAACAACGTCAAATAAACAACAACAACAACAACAACAACGTCAAATAAACAACAACACCACCACCAACAACAACAATGTCAAATAAACAACAACAACAACGTCAACAACAACAACAACAACAATGTCAAATAAAAGCCAACAACAACACCGTCAAATAAACAACAACAACAACGTCAAATAAACAACAACAACAACAACGTCAAATAAACAACAACAACAACAACATCAAATAAACAATAACAACAACGTCAAATAAATAACAACAACAACAACGTCAAATAAACAACAACAACAACAACAACGTCAAATAAACAACAACAACGACAATAACAACGTCAAATAAACAACAACAACAACAATAACAACGTCAAATAAACAACAACAATGTCAACAACAACAACAATGTCAAATAAACAACAACACCGTCAAATAAACAACAACATCTAAAACAACGTTAAATAAACAACAACAACAACGTCAAATAAACAACAACATCTAAAACAACGTCAAATAAACTACAACAACGTCAAATAAACAACAACACCAACAACGTCAACAACAACAATAATAATGTCAAATAAACAACAACAACAACAACAACAACGTCAACAACAACAACAATGTCAAATAAACAACAACAACAACAACATTAAATAAACAATAACAACAACAACAACAACAACAACGTCAAATAAACAACATCAATAACAACAACAACGTCAAATAAACAACAACAACAACAACGTCAAATGAACAACAACAACAACGTCAAATAAACAACAACAATAACAACGTTAAATAAACAACAACAACAACATCAACAACAACAAAAACGTCAAATAAACAACAACAACAACAACGTTAACAACAAAAACTACGTCAAATAAACAACAACAACAACAATGTCAACAACAACAATGTCAAATAAACAACAACAACATCGCTAAATAAACAACAACAACAAAAACAACGTCAAATAAACAACAACAACAACAACAATGTCAACAACAACAACGTCAAATAAACAACAACAACAACGTCAAATAAACAACAACAACAACAACGTCAAATAAACAACAACAACTAAAACAACGTCAAATAAACAACAACAACAACAACAACAACGTCAAATAAACAACAACACCAACAACGTCAACAACAACAACAACAATGTCAAATAAACAACAACAATAACAACGTCAACAACAACAACAATGTCAAATAAACAACAACAACAACAACATCAAATAAACAACAACAACAACGTCAAATAAACAACAACAATAACAACAACAACAACAACGTCATATAAACAACAACAACAACAACAACGTCAAATAAACAACAATAACAACAACGTCAAATAAACAACAACAACAACAACATCAACAACAACAAAAACATCAAATAAACAACAACAACAACAACGTCAACAACAACAACAACAACTACGTCAAATAAACAACAACAACTACAATGTCAACAAGAACAACGTCAAATAAACAACAACAACAACGTCAAATAAACAACAACAACTAAAACAACGTCAAATAAACAACAACAACGTCAAATAAACAACAAAACCAACAACGTCAACAACAACAATGTCAAATAAACAACAACAACAACAACAACGTCAACAACAACAACAATGTCAAATAAACAACAACAACAACATCGAATAAACAACAACAACAACAACAATGTCAACAACAACAACAACGTCAAATAAACAACAATTACAACGTCAAATGAACAACAACATTAACAACATCAACAACGTGAAATAAACAACAACAACAACAACTATGTCAACAACAACAACAACGTCAAATAAACAACAACAACAACGTCAACAACAACAACAACGTTAACAACAACAACAACGTCAAATAAACAACAACAACAACAACGTCAAATAAACAACAACAACAACGTCAAATATACAACAACAACAACAACGTCCAATAAACAACAACAACAACGTCAAATAAACAACAACAACAACAACGTCAAATAAACAACAACAATAACAACAACAACAACGTCAAATAAACAACAACAACAACAACGTCAAATAAACAACAACAACAACAACATCATCAACAACAAAAACGTCAAATAAACAACAACAACAACAACAACAACAATAACGTCAACAACAACAACTACGTCAAATAAACAACAACAACAACAATGTCAACAACAACAATGTCAAATAAACAACAACGCCAAATAAACAACAACAACTAAAACAACGTCAAATAAACAACAACAACAACAACAACAACGTCAAATAAACAACAACACCACCACCAACAACAACAATGTCAAATAAACAACAACAACAACGTCAACAACAACAACAACAACAATGTCAAATAAAAGCCAACAACAACACCGTCAAATAAACAACAACAACAACGTCAAATAAACAACAACAACAACAACGTCAAATAAACAACAACAACAACAACATCAAATAAACAATAACAACAACGTCAAATAAATAACAACAACAACAACGTCAAATAAACAACAACAACAACAACGTCAAATAAACAACAACAACGACAATAACAACGTCAAATAAACAACAACAACAACAATAACAACGTCAAATAAACAACAACAATGTCAACAACAACAACAACGTCAAATAAACAACAACAACAACGTCAAATAAACAACAACATCAACAACATCAACAACGTGAAATAAACAACAACAACAACTATGTCAACAACAACAACAACGTCAAATAAACAACAACAACAACGTCAACAACAATAACAACGTCAAATAAACAACAACAACAACGTCAAATAAACAACAACAACAACAACGTCAACAACAATAACAACGTCAAATAAACAACAACAACAACAACGTCAAATAAACAACAACAATACCGTCAAATAAACAACAACAATGTCAAATAAACAACAACAACAACATCAAATAAACAACAACAACAACAATAACAACAACAACAACAACGTCAAATAAACAACAACAACAACAACGTCAAATAAACAACAACAACAACAACAACATCAACAACAACAAAAACGTCAAATAAACAACAACAACAACAACAATAACAACTACGTCAAATAAACAACAACAACAACAATGTCAACAACAACAATGTTAAATAAACAACAACGCCAAATAAACAACAACAACTAAAACAACGTCAAATAAACAACAACAACAACAACGTCAAATAAACAACAACACCACCACCAACAATAACAATGTCAAATAAACAACAACAACAACGTCAACAACAACAACAACAATGTCAAATAAACAACAACAACAACACCGTCAAATAAACAACAACAACAACGTCAAATAAACAACAACAACAACGTCAAATAAACAACAACAACAACGTCAAATAAACAACAACAACAACAACGTCAAATAAATAACAATAACAACAACGTCAAATAAACAACAACAACAACAACGTCAAATAAACAACAACAACGACAACAACAACGTCAAATAAACAACAACAACAACAATAACAACGTCAAATAAACAACAACAACGTCAACAACAACAACAACGTCAAATAAACAACAACAACAACAACAACGTCAAATAAACAACAGCAACAACAACGTCAAATAAACAACAACAATAACAACAACGTCAAATAAGCAACAACAACAACAACAAATACAACAACAACAACAACAACAACGTCAAATAACAAAAACAACGTCAAATAAACAACAATAACAACGTCAAATAAACAACAACAACAACAACAACGTCAAATAAACAATAACAACAACAAAAACGTCAAATAAATAACAACAACAACGTCAAATAAACAACAACAAAAACAACATCAACGTCAAATAAACAACAACAACAACATCAAATAAACAACAACAACAATAACGTCAAATAAACAACAACAATAACAACAACAACAACAACGTCAAATAAACAACAACAACAACGTCAAATAAATAATAACAACAAAGTCAAATAAACAACAACAACATCAACAACAACAAAAACGTCAAATAAACAACAACAACAACAACAACGTCAACAACAACAACTACGTCAAATAAACAACAACAACAACGTCAAATAAACAACAACAACAATAATGTCAATAACAAAAACGTCAAATAAATAACAACAACAACGTCAAATAAACAACAACAACTAAAACAACGTCAAATAAACAACAACAACAACAATAATGTCAAATAAATAACAACACCAACAACTTCAATAACAACAACAACAATAATGTCAAATAAACAACAACAACAACAACGTCAACAACAACAACAATGTCAAATAAACAACAAAAATGCCAAATAAACAAAAACATCTAAAACAACGTCAAATAAACAACAACAACATCAACAACAACAAAAACGTCAAATAAACAACAACAACGTCAACAACAACAACTATGTCAAATAAACAACAACAACAACAACAACAACAACAACAACGTCATATAAACAACCACAACAACAATGTCAATAACAAAAACGTCAAATAAACAACAACAACAACAACTAAAACAACGTCAAATAAACAACAACAACAACAACAACGTCAAATAAACAACAACACCAACAACGTCAACAACAACAACAACAATGTCAAATAAACAATAACAACAACAACAACGTCAACAAAAACAACAATGTCAAATAAACAACAACACCGTCAAATAAACAACAACATCTAAAACAACGTTAAATAAACAACAACAACAACAACAACAATGTCAAATAAACAACAACATCTAAAACAATGTCAAATAAACAACAACAACAACAACAACGTCAAATAAACAACAACACCAACAACGTCAGCAACAACAACAACAACAACAACAATGTCAAATAAACAACAACAACAACGTTAACAACAACAACAATGTCAAATAAACAACAACAACAACATTAAATAAACAACAACAACAACGTCAAATAAACAACATCAATAACAACAACAACGTCAAATAAACAACAACAACAACAACAACAACAACATCAAATGAACAACAACAATAACAACGTCAAATAAATAACAACAACAACAACAACGTCAAATAAACAACAACAACAACAACATCTACAACAACAAAAACGTCAAATAAACAACAACAACAACAACAACAACGTCAACAACAAAAACTACGTCAAATAAACAACAACAACAACAATGTCAACAACAACAATGTCAACAACAACAATGTCAAATAAACAACAACAACAACGCCAAATAAACAACAACAACAACAACAACAACAACGTCAAATAAACAACAACAACAACAATGTCAACATCAACAACGTCAAATAAACAACAACAACAACAACGTAAAATAAACAACAACAACAACGTCAAATAAGCAACAACAACAACAACAAATACAACAACAACAACGTCAAATAACAAAAACAACGTCAAATAAACAACAATAACAACGTCAAATAAACAACAACAACAACAACGTCAAATAAACAATAATAACAACAACAACGTCAAATAAATAACAACAACAACGTCAAATAAACAACAACAACAACAACATCAAATAAACAACAACAACAACAACAACGTCAAATAAACAACAACAATAACAACAACAACAACGTCAAATAAACAACAACAACAACAACGTCAAATAAATAATAACAACAACAACAACATCAACAACAACAAAAACTTCAAATAAACAACAACAACGTCAACAACAACAACTATGTCAAATAAACAACAACAACAACAACATCATATAAACAACAACAACAACAATGTCAAAAACAAAAACGTCAAATAAACAACAACAACAACAACGTCAAATAAACAACAACAACAACGTCAAATAAACAACAACACCAACAACGTCAACAACAACAACAACAATGTCAAATAAATAACAACAACAACAACAACGTCAACAACAACAACAATGTCAAATAAACAACAACACACTCAAATAAACAACAACATCTAAAACAACGTTAAATAAACAACAACAACAACAACAACGTCAAATAAACAACAACATCTAAAACAACGTCAAATAAACAACAAAAACAACAACGTCAAATAAACAACAACACCAACAACGTCAACAACAACAACAACAATGTCAAATAAACAACAACAACAACAACGTCAACAACAACAACAATGTCAAATAAACAATAACAACAACATTAAATAAACAACAACGTCAAATAAACAACATCAATAACAACAACAACGTTAAATAAACAACAACAACAACAACGTCAAATGAACAACAACAACAACAACGTCAAATAAACAACAACAATAACAACGTCAAATAAACAACCACAACAACAACATCAACAACAACAAAAACGTCAAATAAACAACAACAACAACAACGTCAACAACAAAAACTACGTCAAATAAACAACAACAACAACAACAATGTCAACAACAACAATGTCAAATAAACAACAACAACATCGCCAAATAAACAACAACAACAAAAACAACTTCAAATAAACAACAACAACAACAACAACAACAATGTCAACAACAACAACGTCAAATAAACAACAACAACAACAACGTCAAATAAACAACAACAACAACGTCAAATAAACAACAACAACTAAAACAACGTCAAATAAACAACAACAACAACGTCAAATAAACAACAACACCTACAACGTCAACAACAACAACAATGTCAAATAAACAACAACAACAACGTCAACAACAACAACAATGTCAAATAAACATCAACAACAACAACATCAAATAAACAACAACAACAACAACAACAACGTCAAATAAACAACAACAATAACAACAACAACAACGTCATATAAATAACAACAACAACGTCAAATAAACAACAGTAACAACAACGTCAAATAAACAACAACAACAACAACAATATCAACAACAACAAAAACGTCAAATAAACAACTACAACAACAACGTCAACAACAACAACTACGTCAAACAAACAACAACTACTACAATGTCAACAACAACAACGTCAAATAAACAACAACAACAACGTCAAATAAACAACAACAACTAAAACAACGTCAAATAAACAACAACAACAACAACAACGTCAAATAAACAACAAAACCAACAACGTCAACAACAACAACAACAACAACAACAATGTCAAATAAACAACAACAACAACATCAACAACAACAACAATGTCAAATAAACAACAACAACAACATCAAATAAACAACAACAATGTCAAATAAACAACATCAACGACATCAACAACGTCAAATAAACAACAGCAACAACATCAACAACGTCAAATAAACAACAACAACAATAACGTCAACAACAACAACAACGTCAAATAAACAAAAACAACAACGTCAAATAAACAAAAACAACAACGTCAAATAAACAACAGCAACAACAACGTCAAATAAACAACAACGTCAAATAAACAAAAACAACAACGTCAAATAAACAACAGCAACAACAACGTCAAATAAACAACAACGTCAAATAAGCAACAACAACAACAAATACAACAACAACAACAACAACTTAAAATAAACAACAACAACAACAACAACAACGTCAACACCAACAACAACGTCAAATAAACAACAACAACAACAACGTCAAATACACAACAACAACAACGTCAACAACCACAACAACGTCAAATAAACAACAACAATAACAACGACAACAACAACGTCAAATAAACAACAACAACAACATCAAATAAACAACAACAACAACAACGTCAAATAAGCAACAACAACAACAACAAAAACAACAACAACAAATACAACAACAACAGCAACAACGTCAAATAACAAAAACAACGTCAAATAAACAACAATAACAACGTCAAATAAACAACAACAACAACAACAACAACGTCTAATAAACAACAACAAAAACAACGTCAAATAAATAACAACAACAATAACGTCATATAAACAACAACAACAACAATGTCAAATAAACAACAACAACAACAACAACAACGTCAAATAAACAACAACAACGTCAAATAAACAACAACAACAACGTCAACAACAACAACGTCAAATAAACAACAACAACAACAACGTCAAATAAATAACAACAACAACAACGTCAAATAAACAACAAAAACAACAACAGCAATAAAAACAACAACGTCAAATAAACAATAACAACAACAACACCAACACCAACAATAACAACAACAATAACAATGTCAAATAAACAACAAAAACAACAACAACAATGTCAACAACATTAACAACGTCAAATAAACAACAACAATAACGTCAAATAAACAACAACAACAACGTCAACAACAACAACAACAACAACAACAACAATAACAACATCAAATAAACAACAACAACAACAATGTCAAATAAACAACAACAACAACAACGTCAATAACAACAACAACGTCAAATAAACAACAACAACAACAACAATGTCAAATAAACAACAACAACAACAACGTCAACAACAACAACAACGTCAAATAAACAACAACAACAACGTCAAATAAACAACAACAACGACAACAACAACGTCAAATAAACAATAGCAACAACAACATCAAATAAACAACAACAACAACGTCAAATAAACAACAAGAACAACAACAACAACAACAACGTCAAATAAACAACAACAACAACACCGTCAAATAAACAATAACAACAACAACAACATCAAATAAACAACAACAACAACAACGTCAAATAAACAACAACAATAACAACGTCAAATAAACAACAACAACAACAACGTCAAATAAACAACAACAAGAACAACATCAACAACAACAACAACAACGTCAAATAAACAACAACAACAATGGCAAATAAATAACAATAACAACAACAGTGTCAAATAAACAACAACAACAACGTCAAATAAACAACAACAACAACAACAACGTCAAATAAATAACAACAACAACGTCAATAACAACAACAACGTCAAATAAACAACAACAACAACAACAACGTCAACAACAACAACGTCAAATAAACAAATACAACGTCAAATAAACAACAAAAACAACAACAACAACAATAAAAACAACAACAACGTCAAATAAACAACAAAACAACAACAACAACACCAACACCAACAATAACAACAACAACAACGTCAAATAAACAACAACAACAACAACATCGGCAACAACAACAACAACGTCAACAACAACAACAACGTCAAATAAACAACAACAACAACGTCAACAACAACAACAACATCAAATAAACAACAACAACAACAACGTCAAATAAACAACAACAACGACAACAACAACGTCAAATAAACAACAACAATAACAATAACGTCAAATAAGCAACAACAACAACAACAACAACAACAACGTCAAATAACAAAAACAACGTCAAATAAACAACAATAACAACGTCAAATAAACAACAACAACAACAACAATGTCAAATAAACAACAACAACAACAACAACGTCAAATAAATAACAACAACAACGTCAAATAAACAACAATAACAACAATAATGTCAAATAAACAACATCAACGACATCAACAATGTCAAATAAACAACAACAACAACATCAACAACGTCAAATAAACAACAACAATAACGTCAACAACAACAACAACGTCAAATAAACCAAAATAACAACGTCAAATAAACAAAAACAACAACGTCAAATAAACAACAACAACAACATCAACAACAACGACGTCAAATAAACAACAACAACAACAACAACGTCAAATAAACAATAACAACAACAACGTCAAATAAACAACAAAAACAACAACAACAATAAAAACAACAACGTCAAATAAACAACAACAATAACAACACCAACTCCAACAATAACAACAACAACAACGTCAAATAAACAAAAAAAACAACAACAACAATGTCAACAACATTAACAACGTCAAATAAACAACAACAATTACGTCAAATAAACAACAACAACAACAACGTCAACAACAACAACAACAACAATAACAACATCAAATAAACAACAACAACAACGTCAAATAAACAACAACAACAACAACAACGTCAATAACAACAACAACGTCAAATAAACAAGAACAACAACAACAACGTCAAATAAACAACAACAACAACAACGTCAACAACAACAACAACGTCAAATAAACAACAACAACGTCAAATAAACAACAACAACGACAACAACAACGTCAAATAAACAATAGCAACAACAACATCAAATAAACAACAACAACAACAATGTCAAATAAGGAACAACAACAACAACAACAACAAATACAACAACAACAACAACAACAACAACAACATCAAATAACAAAAACAACGTCAAATAAACAACAATAACAACGTCAAATAAACACCAACAATAACAACAACGTCTAATAAACAACAACAACAACAACAACGTCAAATAAATAACAACAACGTCATATAAACAACAACAACAACAACAATGTCAAATAAACAACAACAACAACAACGTCAAATAAACAACAACAACAACGTCAAATAAACAATAACAACAACAATAACAATAAAAAAAACAACAACGTCAAATAAACCACAACAACAACGTCAAATAAACAACAACATCAACGTCAAATAAACAACAACAACAACGTCAAATAAACAACAACAACAACAACATCAACAACAACAACATAAACAACAACAACAATGTCAAAAAAACAACAACAACAACAACAACAACGTCAAATAAACAACAACAACAACGTCAAATAAACAATAACAACAACAATAACAATAACAAAAACAACAACGTCAAATAAACCACAACAACAACAACGTCAAATAAAAAATAACATCCATGTCAAATAAACAACAACAACAACAACGTCAAATAAACAACAACAACAACAACAACGTCAAATAAACAACAATAACAACAACAACGTCAAATAAACAACAACAACAACAACGTCAAATAAACAACAACTACAACAACAACGTCAAATAAATAACAACTACAACAACAACAACAACAACAACAACGTCAACAACAACAACAACAACGTCAAATAAACAACAACAACTAAAACAACGTCAAATAAACAACAACAACAACGTCAAATAAACAACAACACCTACAACGTCAACAACAACAACAATGTCAAATAAACAACAACAACAACGTCAACAACAACAACAATGTCAAATAAACATCAACAACAACAACATCAAATAAACAACAACAACAACAACAACGTCAAATAAACAACAACAATAACAACAACAACAACGTCATATAAATAACAACAACAACGTCAAATAAACAACAGTAACAACAACGTCAAATAAACAACAACAACAACAACAATATCAACAACAACAAAAACGTCAAATAAACAACTACAACAACAACGTCAACAACAACAACTACGTCAAACAAACAACAACTACTACAATGTCAACAACAACAACGTCAAATAAACAACAACAACAACGTCAAATAAACAACAACAACTAAAACAACGTCAAATAAACAACAACAACAACAACAACGTCAAATAAACAACAAAACCAACAACGTCAACAACAACAACAACAACAACAACAATGTCAAATAAACAACAACAACAACATCAACAACAACAACAATGTCAAATAAACAACAACAACAACATCAAATAAACAACAACAATGTCAAATAAACAACATCAACGACATCAACAACGTCAAATAAACAACAGCAACAACATCAACAACGTCAAATAAACAACAACAACAATAACGTCAACAACAACAACAACGTCAAATAAACAAAAACAACAACGTCAAATAAACAAAAACAACAACGTCAAATAAACAACAGCAACAACAACGTCAAATAAACAACAACGTCAAATAAGCAACAACAACAACAAATACAACAACAACAACAACAACGTCAACACCAACAACAACGTCAAATAAACAACAACAACAACAACGTCAAATACACAACAACAACAACGTCAACAACCACAACAACGTCAAATAAACAACAACAATAACAACGACAACATCAACGTCAAATAAACAACAACAACAACATCAAATAAACAACAACAACAACAACGTCAAATAAGCAACAACAACAACAACAAAAACAACAACAACAAATACAACAACAACAGCAACAACGTCAAATAACAAAAACAACGTCAAATAAACAACAATAACAACGTCAAATAAACAACAACAACAACAACAACGTCTAATAAACAACAACAAAAACAACGTCAAATAAATAACAACAACAATAACGTCATATAAACAACAACAACAACAATGTCAAATAAACAACAACAACAACAACAACAACGTCAAATAAACAACAACAACGTCAAATAAACAACAACAACAACGTCAACAACAACAACGTCAAATAAACAACAACAACAACAACGTCAAATAAATAACAACAACAGCAACGTCAAATAAACAACAAAAACAACAACAGCAATAAAAACAACAACGTCAAATAAACAATAACAACAACAACACCAACACCAACAATAACAACAACAATAACAACGTCAAATAAACAACAAAAACAACAACAACAATGTCAACAACATTAACAACGTCAAATAAACAACAACAATAACGTCAAATAAACAACAACAACAACGTCAACAACAACAACAACAACAACAACAACAATAACAACATCAAATAAACAACAACAACAACAATGTCAAATAAACAACAACAACAACAACGTCAATAACAACAACAACGTCAAATAAACAACAACAACAACAACAATGTCAAATAAACAACAACAACAACAACGTCAACAACAACAACAACGTCAAATAAACAACAACAACAACGTCAAATAAACAACAACAACGACAACAACAACGTCAAATAAACAATAGCAACAACAACATCAAATAAACAACAACAACAACGTCAAATAAACAACAAGAACAACAACAACAACAACAACGTCAAATAAACAACAACAACAACACCGTCAAATAAACAATAACAACAACAACAACATCAAATAAACAACAACAACAACAACGTCAAATAAACAACAACAATAACAACGTCAAATAAACAACAACAACAACAACGTCAAATAAACAACAACAAGAACAACATCAACAACAACAACAACAACGTCAAATAAACAACAACAACAATGGCAAATAAATAACAATAACAACAACAGTGTCAAATAAACAACAACAACAACGTCAAATAAACAACAACAACAACAACAACGTCAAATAAATAACAACAACAACGTCAATAACAACAACAACGTCAAATAAACAACAACAACAACAACAACGTCAACAACAACAACGTCAAATAAACAAATACAACGTCAAATAAACAACAAAAACAACAACAACAACAATAAAAACAACAACAACGTCAAATAAACAACAAAACAACAACAACAACACCAACACCAACAATAACAACAACAACAACGTCAAATAAACAACAACAACAACAACATCGGCAACAACAACAACAACGTCAACAACAACAACAACAACAACAACGTCAAATAAACAACAACAACAACGTCAACAACAACAACAACATCAAATAAACAACAACAACAACAACGTCAAATAAACAACAACAACGACAACAACAACGTCAAATAAACAACAACAATAACAATAACGTCAAATAAGCAACAACAACAACAACAACAACAACAACAACGTCAAATAACAAAAACAACGTCAAATAAACAACAATAACAACGTCAAATAAACAACAACAACAACAACAATGTCAAATAAACAACAACAACAACAACAACGTCAAATAAATAACAACAACAACGTCAAATAAACAACAATAACAACAATAATGTCAAATAAACAACATCAACGACATCAACAATGTCAAATAAACAACAACAACAACATCAACAACGTCAAATAAACAACAACAACAATAACGTCAACAACAACAACAACGTCAAATAAACCAAAATAACAACGTCAAATAAACAAAAACAACAACGTCAAATAAACAACAACAACAACATCAACAACAACGACGTCAAATAAACAACAACAACAACAACAACGTCAAATAAACAATAACAACAACAACGTCAAATAAACAACAAAAACAACAACAACAATAAAAACAACAACGTCAAATAAACAACAACAATAACAACACCAACTCCAACAATAACAACAACAACAACAACGTCAAATAAACAAAAAAAACAACAACAACAATGTCAACAACATTAACAACGTCAAATAAACAACAACAATTACGTCAAATAAACAACAACAACAACAACGTCAACAACAACAACAACAACAATAACAACATCAAATAAACAACAACAACAACGTCAAATAAACAACAACAACAACAACAACGTCAATAACAACAACAACGTCAAATAAACAAGAACAACAACAACAACGTCAAATAAACAACAACAACAACAACGTCAACAACAACAACAACGTCAAATAAACAACAACAACGTCAAATAAACAACAACAACGACAACAACAACGTCAAATAAACAATAGCAACAACAACATCAAATAAACAACAACAACAACAATGTCAAATAAGGAACAACAACAACAACAACAACAAATACAACAACAACAACAACAACAACATCAAATAACAAAAACAACGTCAAATAAACAACAATAACAACGTCAAATAAACAACAACAATAACAACAACGTCTAATAAACAACAACAACAACAACAACGTCAAATAAATAACAACAACGTCATATAAACAACAACAACAACAATGTCAAATAAACAACAACAACAACAACGTCAAATAAACAACAACAACAACGTCAAATAAACAATAACAACAACAATAACAATAAAAAAAACAACAACGTCAAATAAACCACAACAACAACGTCAAATAAACAACAACATCAACGTCAAATAAACAACAACAACAACGTCAAATAAACAACAACAACAACAACATCAACAACAACAACATCAACAACAACAACAATGTCAAAAAAACAACAACAACAACAACAACAACGTCAAATAAACAACAACAACAACGTCAAATAAACAATAACAACAACAATAACAATAACAAAAACAACAACGTCAAATAAACCACAACAACAACAACGTCAAATAAAAAATAACATCCATGTCAAATAAACAACAACAACAACAACGTCAAATAAACAACAACAACAACAACAACGTCAAATAAACAACAATAACAACAACAACGTCAAATAAACAACAACAACAACAACGTCAAATAAACAACAACTACAACAACAACGTCAAATAAATAACAACTACAACAACAACAACAACAACAACAACGTCAACAACATCAACAACAACGTCAAATAAACAACAATAACAACAACAACGTCAAATAAACAATAACAACAACAACAATGTCAAATAAACAACAACAACAACAACGTCAAATAAATAACAACAACAACAACGTCAACAACAACAACAACAACGTCAAATAAACAACAACAACAACAACAACGTCAACAACAACGTCAACAACAACAATGTCAAATAAACAACAACAACGTCAAATAAACAACAACAACAACGTCAAATAAACAACAACAACAACAATAACAATAACAACAACAACGTCAAATAAATAACAACAACAACAACAACGTCAACAACAACAACGTCAAATAAACAACAACAACAACAACAACGTCAACAACAACAACAACGTCAAATAAACAACAACAACAACAACGTCAAATAAACAACAACAGCAACAACAACGTCAAATAAACAACAACAACGTCAAATAAACAACGGCAACAACAATAACAACGTCAAATAAACAACAACAACAACAACAATGTCAACAACAACAACGTCAAATAAACAACAGCAACAACAACGTCAAATAAACAACAACAATAACAACAACTTCAAATAAGCAACAACAACAACAGCAAATACAACAACAACAACAACAACGTCAAATAACAAAAACAACGTCAAATAAACAACAATAACAACATCAAATAAACAACAACAACAACAACGTCTAATAAACAAGAACACCAACAACAACAACGTCAAATAAATAACAACAACAACAACGTCATATAAACAACAACAACAACAACAATGTCAAATAAACAACAACAACAACAACAACATCAAATAAACAATAACAACAACGTCAAATAAACAATAACAAAAACAATAACAATAACAAAAACAACAACAACAACGTCAAATAAACAACAACAACAACAACATCAACAACAATAAAATTGTCAAATAAACAAACAACAACAACAACAACGTCAACAACAACAACAACGTCAAATAAACAACAACAACAACAACAACGTCAAATAAACAACAACATCAACGTCAAATAAACAACAACAACAACAACGTCAAATAAACAATAACAACAACAACATCAACAACAACGAAATTGTCAAATAAACAAACAACAACAATAATAACAACAATGTCAACAACAACAACAACGTCAAATAAACAACAACAACAACAACACCGTCAAATAAACAACAACAACAACAACAACGTCAAATAAACAACAACAACAACAACGTCAAATAAACAACAACAACAACAATAACAATGTCAAATAAACAACAACAATAACAACAACAACAACGTCAACAACAACAACAACAACGTCCAATAAACATCAACAACAACAACAACGTCAACAACAACAACAACAACAACAATGTCAAATAAACAACAACAACAACGTCAAATAAACAATAACAACAACAACAATGTCAAATAAACAACAACAACAACGTCAAATAAACAACAACAACAACAACAATAACAACAACAACAACAACAACAACAACGTCAAATAAATAACAACAACAACAATAACAACGTCAACAACAACAACAACAACGTCAAATAAACAACAACAACAACGTCAACAACAACAACGTCAAATAAACAACAAGAACAACGTCAAATAAACAACAAGAACAACAACAATAACAACTTCAAATAAACAACAACAACAACACCGTCAAATAAACAATAACAACAACAACAACGTCAAATAAACAACAACAACAACGTCAAATAAACAACAACAATAACAACGTCAAATAAACAACAACAACAACAACAACGACGTCAACAACAACAACAACGTCAAATAAACAACAACAACAACATCAACAACAACAATAACAACAACGTCAAATAAACAACAACAACAATGGCAAATAAATAACAATAACAACAACAATGTCAAATAAACAACAACAACAACAACAACATCAAATAAACAACAACAACAACAACAGCAACGTCATATAAATAACAACAACAACGTCAATAACAACAACAACGTCAAATAAACAACAACTACAACAACGTCAACAACAACAACGTCAAATAAACAACAACAACGTCAAATAAACAACAAAAACAACAACAACAACAATAAAAACAACAACAACGTCAAATAAACAACAACAACAACAACACCAAGACCAACAATAACAACAACAACAACGTCAAATAAACAACAGCAACAACAACGGCAACAACAATAACAACGTCAACAACAACAACAACAACAACAACGTCAAATAAACAACAATAACAACGTCAACAACAACAACAACATCAAATAAACAACAACAACAACGTCAAATAAATAACAACAACAACAACAACGTCAAATAAACAACAACAACAACAACAACATCAAATAAGCTACAACAACAACAACAACGTCAAATAAACCACAACAACAACGTCAAATAAACAACAACATCAACGTCAAATAAACAACAACAACAACAACGTCAAATAAACAACAACAACAACAATAATAACAACAATGTCAACAACAAACAACAACGTCAAATAAACAACAACAACGACACTGTCAAATAAACAACAACAACAACGTCAAATGAACAACAACAACAACAACGTCAAATAAACAACAACAACAACAACAATGTCAAATAAACAACAACAACAACAACAACGTCAACAACAAGAACAACAACGTCCAATAAACGACAACAACAACAACGTCAACAACAACAACAACAATGTCAAATAAACAACAACAACAACAACGTCAAATAAACAATAACAACAACAACAATGTCAAATAAACAACAACAACAACGTCAAATAAACAACAACAACAACAATAACAATAACAACAACAATAACAACAACAACGTCAAATAAATAACAACAACAACAACAACGTCAAATAAACAACAACAACAACAACAACAACAACGTCAAATAAACAACAACGTCAAATAAACAACAACAACAACAACGTCAAATAAACAACAAAAACAACAACAACAACAATAAAAACAACAACAACGTCAAATAAATAACAAAAACAACGACAACACCAACACCAACAATAACAACAACAACAACGTCAAATAAACAACAAAATAACAACAACAATGTCAACAACATTAACCACGTCAAATAAACAATAACAATAATGTCAAATAAACAACAACAACAACAACGTCAAATAAACAACAACAACAACAACAACAATAACAACGTCAAATAAACAACAACAATAACGTCAAATAAACAACAATAACAACGTCAAATAAACAACAACAACAACAATGTCAAATAAACAAAAACAACAACGTCAAATAAACAACAACGACAACAACGTCAATTAAACAACAACAACAACAACAATGTTAAATAAATAACAACAACAACAACGTGAAATAATCAACAGCAACAACATCGTCAACAACATTAACAATGTCAAATAAACAACAACAACAACAACAACGTCAAATAAACAGTAACAACAACGTCAACAACAAGAACAACGTCAAATAAACAACAACAACAACAACGTCAACAACAACAACGTCAAATAAACAACAACAACGTCAAATAAACAACAAAAACAACAACAACAACAATAAAAACAACAACAACGTCAAATAAACAACAAAAACAACGACAACACCAACACCAACAATAACAACAACAACAACGTCAAATAAACAACAAAATAACAACAACAATGTCAACAACATTAACCACGTCAAATAAACAATAACAATAATGTCAAATAAACAACAACAACAACAACAACAACGTCAAATAAACAACAACAACAACAACAACAATAACAACGTCAAATAAACAACAACAATAACGTCAAATAAACAACAATAACAACGTCAAATAAACAACAACAACAACAACAACGTCAACAACATTAACAACGTCAAATAAACAACAACAACAACAACGTTAAATAAACAACAACAACAACAACAACAACGTCAACAACAACAACAACGTCAAGTAAACAACAACAACAACATCAAATAAACAACAACAACAACGTCAAATAAACAACAGCAACAACACCATCAAATAAACAACAACAATAACAACAACATCAAATAAGCAACAACAACAACAACAAATACAACAACAACAACGTCAAATAACAAAAACAACGTCAAATAAACAACAATAACAACATCAAATAAACAACAACAACTACGCCAAATAAACAATAACAACAACAACAACAACAACAACAAATAATTAACAACAACAACAACGTCAAATAAACAACAACAACAACAACATCAAATAAACAACAACAACAACATCAAATAAACAACAACAATAACAACGTAAAATAAACAACAACAACAACATCAAATAAACAACAACAACAATGTAAACAACAACAACACCGTCAAATAAACAACAACAACACCGTCAAATAAACAACAACAACAACGTCAAATAAACAACAACAACAACAACGTCAAATAAACAACAACAACAACGTCAAATAAATAACAACAACAACAACGTCAAATAAACAACAACAACAACAACAACGTCAAATAAACAACAACAACGACAAAAACAACGTCAAATAAACAGCAACAACAACAACAACGTCAAATAAACAACAACAACAATAACGTCAACAACAAAAACAACGTCAAATAAACAACAACAACAACAACAACAACGTCAAATAAACAACAACAACAACAATGTCAAATAAACAACAGCAACAACAACGTCAAATAAACAACAACAATAACAATAACGTCAAATAAGCAACAACAACAACAACAACAAATACAACAACAACAACACCAACGTCAAATAACAAAAACAACGTCAAATAAACAACAATAACAACGTCAAATAAACAACAACAACAACAATGTCAAATAAACAACAACAACAACAACGTTAACAACAACAACAATGTCAAATAAACAACAACAACAACGTCAAATAAACCACAACAACAACAACGTCAAATAAACAACATCAATAACAACAACAACGTCAAATAAACAACAGTAACAACATCAACAACGTCAAATAAACAACAACAACAATAACGTCAAATAAATAACAACAACAACAACATCAACAACAACAAAAACGTCAAATAAACAACAACAACAACAACAACGTCAACAACAAAAACTACGTCAAATAAACAACAACAACAACAATGTCAACAACAACAATGTCAAATAAACAACAACAACAACGCCAAATAAACAACAATAACAAAAACAACGTCAAATAAACAACAACAACAATGTCAACATCAACAACGTCAAATAAACAACAACAATGTAAAATAAACAACAACAACAACGTCAAATAAGCAACAACAACAACAACAAATACAACAACAACAACGTCAAATAACAAAAACAACGTCAAATAAACAACAATAACAACGTCAAATAAACAACAACAACAACAACAACGTCAAATAAACAATAATAACAACAACAACGTCAAATAAATAACAACAACAACGTCAAATAAACAACAACAACACCAACGTCAAATAAACAACAACAACATCAAATAAACAACAACAACAACAACAACAACGTCAAATAAACAACAACAATAACAACAACAACAACGTCAAATAAACAACAACAACAATGTCAAATAAACAATAACAACAACAACAACAACATCAACAACAACTTCAAATAAACAACAACAACAACAACATCAACAACAACAACAATGTCAAATAAACAACAACAACAACAACAACATCATATAAACAACAACAACAACAATGTCAAAAACAAAAACGTCAAATAAACAACAACAACAACGTCAAATAAACAACAACAACTAAAACAACGTCAAATAAACAACAACAACAACAACAACAACAACAACAACGTCAAATAAACAACAACACCAACAACGTCAACAACAACAACAATGTCAAATAAACAACAACACACTCAAATAAACATCAACATCTAAAATAACGTTAAATAAACAACAACAACAACGTCAAATAAACAACAACATCTAAAACAACGTCAAATAAACAACAACAACAACAACAACGTCAAATAAACAACAACAACAACAACAACGTCAAATAAACAACAACACCAACAATGTCAACAACAACAACAACAATGTCAAATAAACAACAACAACAACAACGTCAACAACAACAACAATGTCAAATAAACAACAACGACAACATTAAATAAACAACAACAACAACGTCAAATAAACAACATCAATAACAACAACAACGTTAAATAAACAACAACAACAACGTCAAATGAACAACAACAACAACAACGTCAAATAAACAACAACAATAACAACGTCAAATAAACAACAACAACAACATCAACAACAACAAAAACGTCAAATAAACAACAACAACAACAACGTCAACAACAAAAACTACGTCAAATAAACAACAACAACAACAACAATGTCAACAACAACAATGTCAAATAAACAACAACAACATCGCCAAATAAACAACAACAACAAAAACAACGTCAAATAAACAACAACAACAACAATGTTAACAACAACAACGTCAAATAAACAACAACAACAACAACGTCAAATAAACAACAACAACAACGTCAAATAAACAACAACAACTAAAACAACGTCAAATAAACAACAACAACAACGTCAAATAAACAACAACACCTACAACGTCAACAACAACAACAATGTCAAATAAACAACAACAACAACAACAACAATGTCAAATAAACATCAACAACAACAACATCAAATAAACAACAACAACAACAACAACGTCAAATAAACAACAATAACAACAACGTCAAATAAACAACAACAACAATATCAACAACAACAAAAACGTCAAATAAACAACAACAACAACAACAACGTCAACAACAACAACTACGTCAAATAAACAACAACAACTACAATGTCAACAACAACAACGTCAAATAAACAACAACAACGTCAAATAAACAACAACAACTAAAACAACGTCAAATAAACAACAACAATGTCAAATAAACAACAAAACCAACAACGTCAACAACAACAACAACAACAATGTCAAATAAACAACAACAACGTCAACAACAACAACAATGTCAAATAAACAACAACAACAACATCAAATAAACAACAACAACCTCAAATAAACAACAACTACAACGTCAAATGAACATCAACATCAACAACGTGAAATAAACAACAACAACAACTATGTCAACAACAACAACAACGTCAACAACAAAAACAACGTCAAATAAACAACAACAACAACAACGTCAAATAAACAACAACAACTACAACACCGTCAAATATACAACAACAACAACAACGTCTAATAAACAACAACAACAACAACGTCAAATAAACAACAACAACAACAACAACATCAAATATACAACAACAATGTCAAATAAACAACAACAACAACATCAAATAAACAACAACAACAACAACAACATCAAATAAACAACAACAATAACAACAACAACAACGTCAAATAAACAACAACAACAACGTCAAATAAACAACAACAACAACAACATCAACAACAACAAAAACGTCAAATAAACAACAACAACAACAATAACGTCAACAACAACAACAACGTCAAATAAACAACAACAACACCAACGTCAAATAAACAACAACAACAACATCAAATAAACAACAACAACGTCAAATAAACAACAACAATAACAACAACAACGTCAAATAAACAACAACAACAACGTCAAATAAACAATAACAACAACGTCAAATAAACAACAACAACAACATCAACAACAACAAAAACGTCAAATAAACAACAACAACAACAACGTCAACAACAACAACTATGTCAAATAAACAACAACAACAACGTCATATAAACAACAACAACAATGTCAATAACAAAAACGTCAAATAAACAACAACAACAACGTCAAATAAACAACAACAAGTAAAACAACGTCAAATAAACAACAACAACAACAACAACAACGTCAAATAAACAACAACACCAACAACGTCAACAACAACAACAACAACAATGTCAAATAAACAACAACAACAACAACGTCAACAACAACAACAACAATGTCAAATAAACAACAACACCGTCAAATAAACAAAAACATCTAAAACAACGTTAAATAAACAACAACAACAACAACAACAACAACAACGTCAAATAAACAACAACATCTAAAACAACGTCAAATAAACAACAACAACAACGTCAAATAAACAACAACACCAACAACGTCAACAACAACAACAACAACAACAACAATGTCAAATAAACAACAACAACAACAACAACGTTAACAACAACAACAACGTCAAATAAACAACAACAACAACAACAACGTCAAAAGAACAACAACAACAACAACGTCAAATAAATAACAACAACAACAACGTCAAATAAACAACAACAACAACAACATCAACAACAACAAAAACGTCAAATAAACAACAACAACGTCAACAACAAAAACTACGTCAAATAAACAACAACAACAACAACAATGTCAACAACAACAATGTCAAATAAATAACAACAACAACGCCAAATAAACAAAAACAACAACAAAAACAACGTCAAATAAACCACAACAACAACAATGTCAACATCAACAACGTCAAATAAACAACAACAACAACAACGTAAAATAAACAACAACAACAACGTCAAATAAGCAACAACAACAACAAATACAACAACAACAACGTCAAATAACAAAAACAACGTCAAATAAACAACAATAACAACGTCAAATAAACAACAACAACAACAAAAACGTCAAATAAACAATAATAACAACAACAACGCCAAATAAATAACAACAACGGCGTCAAATAAACAACAACAACACCAACGTCAAATAAACAACAACAACAACATCAAATAAACAACAACAACAACAACGTCAAATAAACAACAACAATAACAACAACAACAACATCAAATAAACAATAACAACAACGTCAAATAAACAATAACAACAACGTCAAATAAACAACAACAACATCAACAACAACAAAAACTTCAAATAAACAACAACAACAACGTCAACAACAACAACTATGTCAAATAAACAACAACAACAACATCATATAAACAACAACAACAACAATGTCAAAAACAAAAACGTCAAATAAACAACAACAACTAAAACAACGTCAAATAAACAACAACAACAACAACGTCAAATAAACAACAACACCAACAACGTCAACAACAACAACAATGTCAAATAAACAACAACAACAACAACAACGTCAACAACAACAACAATGTCAAATAAACAACAACACCGTCAAATAAACAACAACATCTAAAACAACGTTAAATAAACAACAACAACAACGTCAAATAAACAACAACATCTAAAACAACGTCAAATAAACAACAACAACGTCAAATAAACAACAACACCAACAACGTCAACAACAACAATAATAATGTCAAATAAACAACAACAACAACAACAACAACGTCAACAACAACAACAATGTCAAATAAACAACAACAACAACATTAAATAAACAACAACAACAACGTCAAATAAACAACATCAATAACAACAACAACGTCAAATAAACAACAACAACAACGTCAAATGAACAACAACAACAACAACGTCAAATAAACAACATCAATAACAACAACAACGTCAAATAAACAACAGTAACAACATCAACAACGTCAAATAAACAACAACAACAACAACGTCAAATAAATAACAACAACAACAACGTCAAATAAACAACAACAACAACATCAACAACAACAAAAACGTCAAATAAACAACAACAACAACAACAACGTCAACAACAAAAACTAAGTCAAATAAACAACAACAAAAACAACATCAACGTCAAATAAACAACAACAACAACATCAAATAAACAACAACAACAATAACGTCAAATAAACAACAACAATAACAACAACAACAACGTCAAATAAACAACAACAACAACGTCAAATAAATAATAACAACAAAGTCAAATAAACAACAACAACATCAACAACAACAAAAACGTCAAATAAACAACAACAACAACAACAACAACAACGTCAACAACAACAACTACGTCAAATAAACAACAACAACAACGTCAAATAAACAACAACAACAACAATGTCAATAACAAAAACGTCAAATAAATAACAACAACAACGTCAAATAAACAACAACAACTAAAACAACGTCAAATAAACAACAACAACAACAATAATGTCAAATAAATAACAACACCAACAACGTCAATAACAACAACAACAATAATGTCAAATAAACAACAACAACAACAACGTCAACAACAACAACAATGTCAAATAAACAACAACAACGCCAAATAAACAAAAACATCTAAAACAACGTCAAATAAACAACAACAACATCAACAACAACAAAAACGTCAAATAAACAACAACAACGTCAACAACAACAACTATGTCAAATAAACAACAACAACAACAACAACAACAACAACAACAACAACAACAACAACGTCATATAAACAACCACAACAACAATGTCAATAACAAAAACGTCAAATAAACAACAACAACAACAACTAAAACAACGTCAAATAAACAACAACAACATCAACGTCAAATAAACAACAACACCAACAACGTCAACAACAACAACAACAATGTCAAATAAACAATAACAACAACAACAACGTCAACAAAAACAACAATGTCAAATAAACAACAACACCGTCAAATAAACAACAACATCTAAAACAACGTTAAATAAACAACAACAACAACAACAACAATGTCAAATAAACAACAACATCTAAAACAATGTCAAATAAACAACAACAACAACAACAACGTCAAATAAACAACAACACCAACAACGTCAGCAACAACAACAACAACAACAACAATGTCAAATAAACAACAACAACAACGTTAACAACAACAACAACAATGTCAAATAAACAACAACAACAACATTAAATAAACAACAACAACAACGTCAAATAAACAACATCAATAACAACAACAACGTCAAATAAACAACAACAACAACAACAACAACAACATCAAATGAACAACAACAATAACAACGTCAAATAAATAACAACAACAACAACAACGTCAAATAAACAACAACAACAACAACATCTACAACAACAAAAACGTCAAATAAACAACAACAACAACAACAACAACGTCAACAACAAAAACTACGTCAAATAAACAACAACAACAACAATGTCAACAACAACAATGTCAACAACAACAATGTCAAATAAACAACAACAACAACGCCAAATAAACAACAACAACAACAACGTCAAATAAACAACAACAACAACAATGTCAACATCAACAACGTCAAATAAACAACAACAACAACAACGTAAAATAAACAACAACAACAACGTCAAATAAGCAACAACAACAACAACAAATACAACAACAACAACGTCAAATAACAAAAACAACGTCAAATAAACAACAATAACAACGTCAAATAAACAACAACAACAACAACGTCAAATAAACAATAATAACAACAACAACGTCAAATAAATAACAACAACAACGTCAAATAAACAACAACAACAACAACATCAAATAAACAACAACAACAACAACAACGTCAAATAAACAACAACAATAACAACAACAACAACGTCAAATAAACAACAACAACAACAACGTCAAATAAATAATAACAACAACAACAACATCAACAACAACAAAAACTTCAAATAAACAACAACAACGTCAACAACAACAACTATGTCAAATAAACAACAACAACAACAACATCATATAAACAACAACAACAACAATGTCAAAAACAAAAACGTCAAATAAACAACAACAACAACGTCAAATAAACAACAACAACTAAAACAACGTCAAATAAACAACAACAACAACGTCAAATAAACAACAACACCAACAACGTCAACAACAACAACAACAATGTCAAATAAATAACAACAACAACAACAACGTCAACAACAACAACAATGTCAAATAAACAACAACACACTCAAATAAACAACAACATCTAAAACAACGTTAAATAAACAACAACAACAACAACAACGTCAAATAAACAACAACATCTAAAACAACGTCAAATAAACAACAAAAACAACAACGTCAAATAAACAACAACACCAACAACGTCAACAACAACAACAACAATGTCAAATAAACAACAACAACAACAACGTCAACAACAACAACAATGTCAAATAAACAATAACAACAACATTAAATAAACAACAACGTCAAATAAACAACATCAATAACAACAACAACGTTAAATAAACAATAACAACAACAACGTCAAATGAACAACAACAACAACAACGTCAAATAAACAACAACAATAACAACGTCAAATAAACAACCACAACAACAACATCAACAACAACAAAAACGTCAAATAAACAACAACAACAACAACGTCAACAACAAAAACTACGTCAAATAAACAACAACAACAACAACAATGTCAACAACAACAATGTCAAATAAACAACAACAACATCGCCAAATAAACAACAACAACAAAAACAACGTCAAATAAACAACAACAACAACAACAACAACAATGTCAACAACAACAACGTCAAATAAACAACAACAACAACAACGTCAAATAAACAACAACAACAACGTCAAATAAACAACAACAACTAAAACAACGTCAAATAAACAACAACAACAACGTCAAATAAACAACAACACCTACAACGTCAACAACAACAACAATGTCAAATAAACAACAACAACAACGTCAACAACAACAACAATGTCAAATAAACATCAACAACAACAACATCAAATAAACAACCACAACAACAACAACGTCAAATAAACAACAACAATAACAACAACAACAACGTCATATAAATAACAACAACAACGTCAAATAAACAACAGTAACAACAACGTCAAATAAACAACAACAACAACAACAATATCAACAACAACAAAAACGTCAAATAAACAACTACAACAACAACGTCAACAACAACAACTACGTCAAACAAACAACAACTACTACAATGTCAACAACAACAACGTCAAATAAACAACAACAACAACGTCAAATAAACAACAACAACTAAAACAACGTCAAATAAACAACAACAACAACAACAACGTCAAATAAACAACAAAACCAAAAACGTCAACAACAACAACAACAACAACAACAATGTCAAATAAACAACAACAACAACATCAACAACAACAACAATGTCAAATAAACAACAACAACAACATCAAATAAACAACAACAATGTCAAATAAACAACATCAACGACATCAACAACGTCAAATAAACAACAGCAACAACATCAACAACGTCAAATAAACAACAACAACAATAACGTCAACAACAACAACAACGTCAAATAAACAAAAACAACAACGTCAAATAAACAAAAACAACAACGTCAAATAAACAACAGCAACAACAACGTCAAATAAACAACAACGTCAAATAAGCAACAACAACAACAAATACAACAACAACAACAACAACTTAAAATAAACAACAACAACAACAACAACGTCAACACCAACAACAACGTCAAATAAACAACAACAACAACAACGTCAAATAAACAACAACAACAACGTCAACAACCACAACAACGTCAAATAAACAACAACAATAACAACGACAACAACAACGTCAAATAAACAACAACAACAACATCAAATAAACAACAACAACAACAACAACGTCAAATAAGCAACAACAACAACAACAAAAACAACAACAACAAATACAACAACAACAGCAACAACGTCAAATAACAAAAACAACGTCAAATAAACAACAATAACAACGTCAAATAAACAACAACAACAACAACAACGTCTAATAAACAACAACAAAAACAACGTCAAATAAATAACAACAACAATAACGTCATATAAACAACAACAACAACAATGTCAAATAAACAACAACAACAACAACAACAACGTCAAATAAACAACAACAACGTCAAATAAACAACAACAACAACAACGTCAACAACAACAACGTCAAATAAACAACAACAACAACAACGTCAAATAAATAACAACAACAACAACGTCAAATAAACAACAAAAACAACAACAGCAATAAAAACAACAACGTCAAATAAACAATAACAACAACAACACCAACACCAACAATAACAACAACAATAACAACGTCAAATAAACAACAAAAACAACAACAACAATGTCAACAACATTAACAACGTCAAATAAACAACAACAATAACGTCAAATAAACAACAACAACAACGTCAACAACAACAACAACAACAACAACAACAATAACAACATCAAATAAACAACAACAACAACAATGTCAAATAAACAACAACAACAACAACGTCAACAACAACAACAACGTCAAATAAACAACAACAACAACGTCAAATAAACAACAACAACGACAACAACAACGTCAAATAAACAATAGCAACAACAACATCAAATAAACAACAACAACAACGTCAAATAAACAACAAGAACAACAAGAACAACAACAACGTCAAATAAACAACAACAACAACACCGTCAAATAAACAATAACAACAACAACAACATCAAATAAACAACAACAACAACAACGTCAAATAAACAACAACAATAACAACGTCAAATAAACAACAACAACAACAACGTCAAATAAACAACAACAAGAACAACATCAACAACAACAACAACAACGTCAAATAAACAACAACAACAATGGCAAATAAATAACAATAACAACAACAGTGTCAAATAAACAACAACAACAACGTCAAATAAACAACAACAACAACAACAACGTCAAATAAATAACAACAACAACGTCAATAACAACAACAACGTCAAATAAACAACAACAACAACAACAACGTCAACAACAACAACGTCAAATAAACAAATACAACGTCAAATAAACAACAAAAACAACAACAACAACAATAAAAACAACAACAACGTCAAATAAACAACAAAACAACAACAACAACACCAACACCAACAATAACAACAACAACAACGTCAAATAAACAACAACAACAACAACATCGGCAACAACAACAACAACGTCAACAACAACAACAACAACAACAACGTCAAATAAACAACAACAACAACGTCAACAACAACAACAACATCAAATAAACAACAACAACAACAACGTCAAATAAACAACAACAACGACAACAACAACGTCAAATAAACAACAACAATAACAATAACGTCAAATAAGCAACAACAACAACAACAACAACGTCAAATAACAAAAACAACGTCAAATAAACAACAATAACAACGTCAAATAAACAACAACAACAACAACAATGTCAAATAAACAACAACAACAACAACAACGTCAAATAAATAACAACAACAACGTCAAATAAACAACAATAACAACAATAATGTCAAATAAACAACATCAACGACATCAACAATGTCAAATAAACAACAACAACAACATCAACAACGTCAAATAAACAACAACAACAATAACGTCAACAACAACAACAACGTCAAATAAACCAAAATAACAACGTCAAATAAACAAAAACAACAACGTCAAATAAACAACAACAACAACATCAACAACAACGACGTCAAATAAACAACAACAACAACAACGTCAAATAAACAACAACAACAACAACGTCAAATAAACAACAAAAACAACAACAACAATAAAAACAACAACGTCAAATAAACAACAACAATAACAACACCAACTCCAACAATAACAACAACAACAACAACGTCAAATAAACAAAAAAAACAACAACAACAATGTCAACAACATTAACAACGTCAAATAAACAACAACAATTACGTCAAATAAACAACAACAACAACAACGTCAACAACAACAACAACAACAACAATAACAACATCAAATAAACAACAACAACAACGTCAAATAAACAACAACAACAACAACAATGTCAATAACAACAACAACGTCAAATAAACAAGAACAACAACAACAACGTCAAATAAACAACAACAACAACAACGTCAACAACAACAACAACGTCAAATAAACAACAACAACGTCAAATAAACAACAACAACGACAACAACAACGTCAAATAAACAATAGCAACAACAACATCAAATAAACAACAACAACAACAATGTCAAATAAGGAACAACAACAACAACAACAAATACAACAACAACAACAACAACAACATCAAATAACAAAAACAACGTCAAATAAACAACAATAACAACGTCAAATAAACAACAACAATAACAACAACGTCTAATAAACAACAACAACAACAACGTCAAATAAATAACAACAACGTCATATAAACAACAACAACAACAACAATGTCAAATAAACAACAACAACAACAACGTCAAATAAACAACAACAACAACGTCAAATAAACAATAACAACAACAATAACAATAAAAAAAACAACAACGTCAAATAAACCACAACAACAACGTCAAATAAACAACAACATCAACGTCAAATAAACAACAACAACAACGTCAAATAAACAACAACAACAACAACATCAACAACAACAACATCAACAACAACAACAATGTCAAAAAAAAAACAACAACAACAACAACAACGTCAAATAAACAACAACAACAACGTCAAATAAACAATAACAACAACAATAACAATAACAAAAACAACAACGTCAAATAAACCACAACAACAACAACGTCAAATAAAAAATAACATCCATGTCAAATAAACAACAACAACAACAACGTCAAATAAACAACAACAACAACAACAACGTCAAATAAACAACAATAACAACAACAACGTCAAATAAACAACAACAACAACAACAACGTCAAATAAACAACAACTACAACAACAACGTCAAATAAATAACAACTACAACAACAACAACAACAACAACAACGTCAACAACAACAACAACGTCAAATAAACAACAATAACAACAACAACGTCAAATAAACAATAACAACAACAACAATGTCAAATAAACAACAACAACAACAACGTCAAATAAATAACAACAACAACAACGTCAACAACAACAACAACAACGTCAAATAAACAACAACAACAACAACGTCAACAACAACGTCAACAACAACAATGTCAAATAAACAACAACAACGTCAAATAAACAACAACAACAACGTCAAATAAACAACAACAACAACAATAACAATAACAACAACAACGTCAAATAAATAACAACAACAACAACAACGTCAACAACAACAACGTCAAATAAACAACAACAACAACAACGTCAACAACAACAACGTCAAATAAACAACAACAACAACAACGTCAAATAAACAACAACAGCAACAACAACGTCAAATAAACAACAACAACGTCAAATAAACAACGGCAACAACAATAACAACGTCAAATAAACAACAACAACAACAACAATGTCAACAACAACAACGTCAAATAAACAACAGCAACAACAACGTCAAATAAACAACAACAATAACAACAACTTCAAATAAGCAACAACAACAACAGCAAATACAACAACAACAACAACGTCAAATAACAAAAACAACGTCAAATAAACAACAATAACAACATCAAATAAACAACAACAACAACAACGTCTAATAAACAAGAACACCAACAACAACAACGTCAAATAAATAACAACAACAACAACGTCATATAAACAACAACAACAACAATGTCAAATAAACAACAACAACAACAACAACATCAAATAAACAATAACAACAACGTCAAATAAACAATAACAAAAACAATAACAATAACAAAAACAACAACAACAACGTCAAATAAACAACAACAACAACAACATCAACAACAATAAAATTGTCAAATAAACAAACAACAACAACAACAACGTCAACAACAACAACAACGTCAAATAAACAACAACAACAACAACAACGTCAAATAAACAACAACATCAACGTCAAATAAACAACAACAACAACAACGTCAAATAAACAATAACAACAACAACATCAACAACAACGAAATTGTCAAATAAACAAACAACAACAATAATAACAACAATGTCAACAACAACAACAACGTCAAATAAACAACAACAACAACAACACCGTCAAATAAACAACAACAACAACAACGTCAAATAAACAACAACAACAACAACGTCAAATAAACAACAACAACAACAATAACAATGTCAAATAAACAACAACAATAACAACAACAACAACGTCAACAACAACAACAACGTCCAATAAACATCAACAACAACAACAACGTCAACAACAACAACAACAACAATGTCAAATAAACAACAACAACAACGTCAAATAAACAATAACAACAACAACAATGTCAAATAAACAACAACGACAACGTCAAATAAACAACAACAACAACAACAATAACAACAACAACAACAACAACAACGTCAAATAAATAACAACAACAACAATAACAACGTCAACAACAACAACAACAACGTCAAATAAACAACAACAACAATGTCAACAACAACAACGTCAAATAAACAACAACAACAACGTCAAATAAACAACAAGAACAACAACAACAACAACTTCAAATAAACAACAACAACAACACCGTCAAATAAACAATAACAACAACAACAACGTCAAATAAACAACAACAACAACGTCAAATAAACAACAACAATAACAACGTCAAATAAACAACAACAACAACAACAACGACGTCAACAACAACAACAACGTCAAATAAACAACAACAACAACATCAACAACAACAATAACAACAACGTCAAATAAACAACAACAACAATGGCAAATAAATAACAATAACAACAACAATGTCAAATAAACAACAACAACAACAACAACATCAAATAAACAACAACAACAACAACAGCAACGTCATATAAATAACAACAACAACGTCAATAACAACAACAACGTCAAATAAACAACAACAACAACAACGTCAACAACAACAACGTCAAATAAACAACAACAACGTCAAATAAACAACAAAAACAACAACAACAACAATAAAAACAACAACAACGTCAAATAAACAACAACAACAACAACACCAAGACCAACAATAACAACAACAACAACGTCAAATAAACAACAACAACAACAACAACGGCAACAACAATAACAACGTCAACAACAACAACAACAACAACGTCAAATAAACAACAACAATAACGTCAACAACAACAACAACATCAAATAAACAACAACAACAACGTCAAATAAATAACAACAACAACAACAACAACGTCAAATAAACAACAACAACAACAACAACATCAAATAAGCTACAACAACAACAACAACGTCAAATAAACCACAACAACAACGTCAAATAAACAACAACATCAACAACAACAACAACAACAACATCAACAACAACATCAACAACAACAAAATTGTCAAATAAACAAACAACAACAATAATAACAACAATGTCAACAACAAACAACAACGTCAAATAAACAACAACAACGACACCGTCAAATAAACAACAACAACAACGTCAAATGAACAACAACAACAACAACGTCAAATAAACAACAACAACAACAACAATGTCAAATAAACAACAACAACAACAACAACAACGTCAACAACAAGAACAACAACGTCCAATAAACGACAACAACAACAACGTCAACAACAACAACAACAATGTCAAATAAACAACAACAACAACAACGTCAAATAAACAATAACAACAACAACAATGTCAAATAAACAACAACAACAACGTCAAATAAACAACAACAACAACAATAACAATAACAACAACAATAACAACAACAACGTCAAATAAATAACAACAACAACAACAACGTCAAATAAACAACAACAACAACAACAACAACAACGTCAAATAAACAACAACGTCAAATAAACAACAACAACAACAACGTCAAATAAACAACAAAAACAACAACAACAACAATAAAAACAACAACAACGTCAAATAAATAACAAAAACAACGACAACACCAACACCAACAATAACAACAACAACAACGTCAAATAAACAACAAAATAACAACAACAATGTCAACAACATTAACCACGTCAAATAAACAATAACAATAATGTCAAATAAACAACAACAACAACAACGTCAAATAAACAACAACAACAACAACAACAATAACAACGTCAAATAAACAACAACAATAACGTCAAATAAACAACAATAACAACGTCAAATAAACAACAACAACAACAACAACAATGTCAAATAAACAAAAACAACAACGTCAAATAAACAACAACGACAACAACGTCAATTAAACAACAACAACAACAACAATGTTAAATAAATAACAACAACAACAACAACAACGTGAAATAATCAACAGCAACAACATCGTCAACAACATTAACAATGTCAAATAAACAACAACAACAACAACAACGTCAAATAAACAGTAACAACAACGTCAACAACAAGAACAACGTCAAATAAACAACAACAACAACAACGTCAACAACAACAACGTCAAATAAACAACAACAACGTCAAATAAACAACAAAAACAACAACAACAACAATAAAAACAACAACAACGTCAAATAAACAACAAAAACAACGACAACACCAACACCAACAATAACAACAACAACAACGTCAAATAAACAACAAAATAACAACAACAATGTCAACAACATTAACCACGTCAAATAAACAATAACAATAATGTCAAATAAACAACAACAACAACAACAACAACGTCAAATAAACAACAACAACAACAACAACAACAATAACAACGTCAAATAAACAACAACAATAACGTCAAATAAACAACAATAACAACGTCAAATAAACAACAACAACAACAACGTCAACAACATTAACAACGTCAAATAAACAACAACAACAACAACAACGTTAAATAAACAACAACAACAACAACAACAACGTCAACAACAACAACAACGTCAAGTAAACAACAACAACAACATCAAATAAACAACAACAACAACGTCAAATAAACAACAGCAACAACAACATCAAATAAACAACAACAATAACAACAACATCAAATAAGCAACAACAACAACAACAAATACAACAACAACAACGTCAAATAACAAAAACAACGTCAAATAAACAACAATAACAACATCAAATAAACAACAACAACTACGCCAAATAAACAATAACAACAACAACAACAACAACAACAAATAATTAACAACAACAACAACGTCAAATAAACAACAACAACAACAACATCAAATAAACAACAACAACAACATCAAATAAACAACAACAATAACAACGTCAAATAAACAACAACAAGAACATCAAATAAACCACAACAACAATGTAAACAACAACAACACCGTCAAATAAACAACAACAACACCGTCAAATAAACAACAACAACAACGTCAAATAAACAACAACAACAACAACGTCAAATAAACAACAACAACAACGTCAAATAAATAACAACAACAACAACGTCAAATAAACAACAACAACAACAACAACGTCAAATAAACAACAACAACGACAAAAACAACGTCAAATAAACAGCAACAACAACAACAACGTCAAATAAACAACAACAACAATAACGTCAACAACAAAAACAACGTCAAATAAACAACAACAACAACAACGTCAAATAAACAACAACAACAACAATGTCAAATAAACAACAGCAACAACAACGTCAAATAAACAACAACAATAACAATAACGTCAAATAAGCAACAACAACAACAACAACAAATACAACAACAACAACAACAACAACGTCAAATAACAAAAACAACGTCAAATAAACAACAATAACAACGTCAAATAAACAACAACAACAACAATGTCAAATAAACAACAACAACAACAACGTTAACAACAACAACAATGTCAAATAAACAACAACAACAACGTCAAATAAACCACAACAACAACAACGTCAAATAAACAACATCAATAACAACAACAACGTCAAATAAACAACAGTAACAACATCAACAACGTCAAATAAACAACAACAACAATAACGTCAAATAAATAACAACAACAACAACATCAACAACAACAAAAACGTCAAATAAACAACAACAACAACAACAACGTCAACAACAAAAACTACGTCAAATAAACAACAACAACAACAATGTCAACAACAACAATGTCAAATAAACAACAACAACAACGCCAAATAAACAACAATAACAAAAACAACGTCAAATAAACAACAACAACAATGTCAACATCAACAACGTCAAATAAACAACAACAATGTAAAATAAACAACAACAACAACGTCAAATAAGCAACAACAACAACAACAAATACAACAACAACAACGTCAAATAACAAAAACAACGTCAAATAAACAACAATAACAACGTCAAATAAACAACAACAACAACAACAACGTCAAATAAACAATAATAACAACAACAACGTCAAATAAATAACAACAACAACGTCAAATAAACAACAACAACACCAACGTCAAATAAACAACAACAACATCAAATAAACAACAACAACAACAACAACGTCAAATAAACAACAACAATAACAACAACAACAACGTCAAATAAACAACAACAACAATGTCAAATAAACAATAACAACAACAACAACAACAACATCAACAACAACTTCAAATAAACAACAACAACAACAACATCAACAACAACAACTATGTCAAATAAACAACAACAACAACAACATCATATAAACAACAACAACAACAATGTCAAAAACAAAAACGTCAAATAAACAACAACAACAACGTCAAATAAACAACAACAACTAAAACAACGTCAAATAAACAACAACAACAACAACAACAACAACAACGTCAAATAAACAACAACACCAACAACGTCAACAACAACAACAATGTCAAATAAACAACAACACACTCAAATAAACAACAACATCTAAAATAACGTTAAATAAACAACAACAACAACGTCAAATAAACAACAACATCTAAAACAACGTCAAATAAACAACAACAACAACAACAACGTCAAATAAACAACAACACCAACAATGTCAACAACAACAACAACAACAATGTCAAATAAACAACAACAACAACAACGTCAACAACAACAACAATGTCAAATAAACAACAACGACAACATTAAATAAACAACAACAACAACGTCAAATAAACAACATCAATAACAACAACAACGTTAAATAAACAACAACAACAACAACGTCAAATGAACAACAACAACAACAACGTCAAATAAACAACAACAATAACAACGTCAAATAAACAACAACAACAACATCAACAACAACAAAAACGTCAAATAAACAACAACAACAACAACGTCAACAACAAAAACTACGTCAAATAAACAACAACAACAACAACAATGTCAACAACAACAATGTCAAATAAACAACAACATCGCCAAATAAACAACAACAACAAAAACAACGTCAAATAAACAACAACAACAACAATGTTAACAACAACAACGTCAAATAAACAACAACAACAACAACGTCAAATAAACAACAACAACAACGTCAAATAAACAACAACAACTAAAACAACGTCAAATAAACAACAACAACAACGTCAAATAAACAACAACACCTACAATGTAAACAACAACAACAATGTGAAATAAACAACAACAACAACAACAACAATGTCAAATAAACATCAACAACAACAACATCAAATAAACAACAACAACAACAACAACGTCAAATAAACAACAATAACAACAACGTCAAATAAACAACAACAACAATATCAACAACAACAAAAACGTCAAATAAACAACAACAACAACAACAACGTCAACAACAACAACTACGTCAAATAAACAACAACAACTACAATGTCAACAACAACAACGTCAAATAAACAACAACAACGTCAAATAAACAACAACAACTAAAACAACGTCAAATAAACAACAACAATGTCAAATAAACAACAAAACCAACAACGTCAACAACAACAACAACAACAATGTCAAATAAACAACAACAACGTCAACAACAACAACAATGTCAAATAAACAACAACAACAACATCAAATAAACAACAACAACCTCAAATAAACAACAACTACAACGTCAAATGAACATCAACATCAACAACGTGAAATAAACAACAACAACAACTATGTCAACAACAACAACAACGTCAACAACAAAAACAACGTCAAATAAACAACAACAACAACAACGTCAAATAAACAACAACAACTACAACACCGTCAAATATACAACAACAACAACAACGTCTAATAAACAACAACAACAACAACGTCAAATAAACAACAACAACAACAACAACAACAACATCAAATATACAACAACAATGTCAAATAAACAACAACAACAACATCAAATAAACAACAACAACAACAACATCAAATAAACAACAACAATAACAACAACAACAACAACGTCAAATAAACAACAAAAACAACGTCAAATAAACAACAACAACAACAACATCAACAACAACAAAAACGTCAAATAAACAACAACAACAACAACAATAACGTCAACAACAACAACAACGTCAAATAAACAACAACAACACCAACGTCAAATAAACAACAACAACAACATCAAATAAACAACAACAACGTCAAATAAACAACAACAATAACAACAACAACGTCAAATAAACAACAACAACAACGTCAAATAAACAATAACAACAACGTCAAATAAACAACAACAACAACATCAACAACAACAAAAACGTCAAATAAACAACAACAACAACAACGTCAACAACAACAACTATGTCAAATAAACAACAACAACAACGTCATATAAACAACAACAACAATGTCAATAACAAAAACGTCAAATAAACAACAACAACAACGTCAAATAAACAACAACAAGTAAAACAACGTCAAATAAACAACAACAACAACAACAACAACGTCAAATAAACAACAACACCAACAACGTCAACAACAACAACAACAACAATGTCAAATAAACAACAACAACAACAACGTCAACAACAACAACAACAATGTCAAATAAACAACAACACCGTCAAATAAACAAAAACATCTAAAACAACGTTAAATAAACAACAACAACAACAACAACAACAACGTCAAATAAACAACAACATCTAAAACAACGTCAAATAAACAACAACAACAACAACGTCAAATAAACAACAACACCAACAACGTCAACAACAACAACAACAACAACAACAACAATGTCAAATAAACAACAACAACAACAACAACGTTAACAACAACAACAACGTCAAATAAACAACAACAATAACAACAACGTCAAAAGAACAACAACAACAACAACGTCAAATAAATAACAACAACAACAACGTCAAATAAACAACAACAACAACAACATCAACAACAACAAAAACGTCAAATAAACAACAACAACGTCAACAACAAAAACTACGTCAAATAAACAACAACAACAACAACAATGTCAACAACAACAATGTCAAATAAATAACAACAACAACGCCAAATAAACAACAACAACAACAAAAACAACGTCAAATAAACCACAACAACAACAATGTCAACATCAACAACGTCAAATAAACAACAACAACAACAACGTAAAATAAACAACAACAACAACGTCAAATAAGCAACAACAACAACAACAAATACAACAACAACAACGTCAAATAACAAAAACAACGTCAAATAAACAACAATAACAACGTCAAATAAACAACAACAACAACAAAAACGTCAAATAAACAATAATAACAACAACAACGCCAAATAAATAACAACAACGGCGTCAAATAAACAACAACAACACCAACGTCAAATAAACAACAACAACAACATCAAATAAACAACAACAACAACAACGTCAAATAAACAACAACAATAACAACAACAACAACATCAAATAAACAATAACAACAACGTCAAATAAACAATAACAACAACGTCAAATAAACAACAACAACATCAACAACAACAAAAACTTCAAATAAACAACAACAACAACGTCAACAACAACAACTATGTCAAATAAACAACAACAACAACATCATATAAACAACAACAACAACAATGTCAAAAACAAAAACGTCAAATAAACAACAACAACTAAAACAACGTCAAATAAACAACAACAACAACAACGTCAAATAAACAACAACACCAACAACGTCAACAACAACAACAATGTCAAATAAACAACAACAACAACAACAACAACGTCAACAACAACAACAATGTCAAATAAACAACAACACCGTCAAATAAACAACAACATCTAAAACAACGTTAAATAAACAACAACAACAATGTCAAATAAACAACAACATCTAAAACAACGTCAAATAAACAACAACAACGTCAAATAAACAACAACACCAACAACGTCAACAACAACAATAATAATGTCAAATAAACAACAACAACAACAACAACAACGTCAACAACAACAACAATGTCAAATAAACAACAACAACAACATTAAATAAACAACAACAACAACGTCAAATAAACAACATCAATAACAACAACAACGTCAAATAAACAACAACAACAACGTCAAATGAACAACAACAACAACAACGTCAAATAAACAACATCAATAACAACAACAACGTCAAATAAACAACAGTAACAACATCAACAACGTCAAATAAACAACAACAACAACAACGTCAAATAAATAACAACAACAACAACGTCAAATAAACAACAACAACAACATCAACAACAACAAAAACGTCAAATAAACAACAACAACAACAACAACGTCAACAACAAAAACTAAGTCAAATAAATAACAACAACAACAATGTCAACAACAACAATGTCAAATAAACAACAACAACAACGCCAAATAAACAACAATAACAAAAACAACGTCAAATAAACAACAACAACAACAATGTCAACATCAACAACGTCAAATAAACAACAACAACAACGTAAAATAAACAACAACAACAACAACGTCAAATAAGCAACAACAACAACAACAAATACAACAACAACAACGTCAAATAACAAAAACAACGTCAAATAAACAACAATAACAACGTCAAATAAACAACAACAACAACAACAACAACGTCAAATAAACAATAATAACAACAACAACGTCAAATAAATAACAACAACAACGTCAAATAAACAACAACAACACCAACGTCAAATAAACAACAACAACATCAAATAAACAACAACAACAACAACAACGTCAAATAAACAACAACAATAACAACAACAACAACGTCAAATAAACAACAACAACAATATCAAATAAACAATAACAACAACGTCAAATAAACAACAACAACAACAACATCAACAACAACTTCAAATAAACAACAACAACAACAACATCAACAACAACAACTATGTCAAATAAACAACAACAACAACAACAACATCATATAAACAACAACAACAACAATGTCAAAAACAAAAACGTCAAATAAACAACAACAACAACGTCAAATAAACAACAACAACTAAAACAACGTCAAATAAACAACAACAACAACAACAACGTCAAATAAACAACAACACCAACAACGTCAACAACAACAACAATGTCAAATAAACAACAACACACTCAAATAAACAACAACATCTAAAATAACGTTAAATAAACAACAACAACAACATCAAATAAACAACAACATCTAAAACAACGTCAAATAAACAACAACAACAACAACGTCAAATAAACAACAACACCAACAATGTCAACAACAACAACAACAACAATGTCAAATAAACAACAACAACAACAACGTCAACAACAACAACAATGTCAAATAAACAACAACGACAACATTAAATAAACAACAACAACAACGTCAAATAAACAACATCAATAACAACAACAACGTTAAATAAACAACAACAACAACAACGTCAAATGAACAACAACAACGTCAAATAAACAACAACAATAACAACGTCAAATAAACAACAACAACAACATCAACAACAAAAACGTCAAATAAACAACAACAACAACAACGTCAACAACAAAAACTACGTCAAATAAACAACAACAACAACAATGTCAACAACAACAATGTCAAATAAACAACAACAACATCGCCAAATAAACAACAACAACAAAAACAACGTCAAATAAACAACAACAACAACAACAATGTCAACAACAACAACGTCAAATAAACAACAACAACAACAACAACGTCAAATAAACAACAACAACAACGTCAAATAAACAACAACAACTAAAACAATGTCAAATAAACAACAACAACAACGTCAAATAAACAACAACACCTACAACGTCAACAACAACAACAACAATGTCAAATAAACAACAACAACAACAACGTCAACAACAACAACAATGTCAAATAAACATCAACAACAACAACATCAAATAAACAACAACAACAACAACAACAACAACGTCAAATAAACAACAATAACAACAACGTCAAATAAACAACAACAACAATATCAACAACAACAAAAACGTCAAATAAACAACAACAACAACAACAACAACGTCAACAACAACAACTACGTCAAATAAACAACAACAACTACAATGTCAACAACAACAACGTCAAATAAACAACAACAACGTCAAATAAACAACAACAACTAAAACAACGTCAAATAAACAACAACAATGTCAAATAAACAACAAAACCAACAACGTCAACAACAACAACAACAACAACAATGTCAAATAAACAACAACAACAAAGTCAACAACAACAACAATGTCAAATAAACGACAACAACAACATCAAATAAACAACAACAATGTTAACAACAACAACAACCTCAAATAAACAACAACTACAACGTCAAATGAACATCAACATCAACAACGTGAAATAAACAACAACAACAACAACTATGTCAACAACAACAACAACGTCAACAACAACAACAACGTCAAATAAACAACAACAACAACAACGTCAAATAAACAACAACAACTACAACACCGTCAAATATACAACAACAACAACAACAACGTCTAATAAACAACAACAACAACGTCAAATAAACAACAACAACAACAACAACATCAAATATACAACAACAATGTCAAATAAACAACAACAACAACAACATCAAATAAACAACAACAACAACAACATCAAATAAACAACAACAATAACAACAACAACAACAACGTCAAATAAACAACAACAACAACGTCAAATAAACAACAACAACAACAACATCAACAACAACAAAAACGTCAAATAAACAACAACAACAACAACAACAACAACAATAACGTCAACAACAACAACAACGTCAAATAAACAACAACAACACCAACGTCAAATAAACAACAACAACAACATCAAATAAACAACAACAACGTCAAATAAACAACAACAATAACAACAACAACAACAACGTCAAATAAACAACAACAACAACGTCAAATAAACAATAACAACAACGTCAAATAAACAACAACAACAACATCAACAACAACAAAAACGTCAAATAAACAACAACAACAACAACAACGTCAACAACAACAACTATGTCAAATAAACAACAACAACAACAACGTCATATAAACAACAACAACGACAACAATGTCAATAACAAAAACGTCAAATAAACAACAACAACAACGTCAAATAAACAACAACAAGTAAAACAACGTCAAATAAACAACAACAACAACAACGTCAAATAAACAACAACACCAACAACGTCAACAACAACAACAACAACAATGTCAAATAAACAACAAAAACAACAACGTCAACAACAACAACAACAATGTCAAATAAACAACAACACCGTCAAATAAACAAAAACATCTAAAACAACGTTAAATAAACAACAACAACAACAACGTCAAATAAACAACAACATCTAAAACAACATCAAATAAACAACAACAACAACAACGTCAAATAAACAATAACACCAACAACGTCAACAACAACAACAACAACAACAACGTTAACAACAACAACAACGTCAAATAAACAACAACAACAACGTCAAATGAACAACAACAACAACAACGTCAAATAAATAACAACAACAACAACGTCAAATAAACAACAACAACAACAACATCAACAACAACAAAAACGTCAAATAAACAACAACAACGTCAACAACAAAAACTACGTCAAATAAACAACAACAACAACAACAATGTCAACAACAACAATGTCAAATAAATAACAACAACAACGCCAAATAAACAACAACAACAACAACAAAAACAACGTCAAATAAACCACAACAACAACAATGTCAACATCAACAACGTCAAATAAACAACAACAACAACAACGTAAAATAAACAACAACAACAACGTCAAATAAGCAACAACAACAACAACAAATACAACAACAACAACAACGTCAAATAACAAAAACAACGTCAAATAAACAACAATAACAACGTCAAATAAACAACAACAACAACAAAAACGTCAAATAAACAATAACAACAACAACAACGCCAAATAAATAACAACAACGGCGTCAAATAAACAACAACAACACCAACGTCAAATAAACAACAACAACAACATCAAATAAACAACAACAACAACGTCAAATAAACAACAACAATAACAACAACAACAACATCAAATAAACAATAACAACAACGTCAAATAAACAATAACAACAACGTCAAATAAACAACAACAACAAAAACTTCAAATAAACAACAACAACAACGTCAACAACAACAACTATGTCAAATAAACAACAACAACAACAACATCATATAAACAACAACAACAACAACAATGTCAAAAACAAAAACGTCAAATAAACAACAACAACAACGTCAAATAAACAACAACAACTAAAACAACGTCAAATAAACAACAACAACAACAACAACAACGTCAAATAAACAACAACACCAACAACGTCAACAACAACAACAATGTCAAATAAACAACAACAACAACAACGTCAACAACAACAACAATGTCAAATAAACAACAACACCGTCAAATAAACAACAACATCTAAAACAACGTTAAATAAACAACAACAACAACAACGTCAAATAAACAACAACATCTAAAACAACGTCAAATAAATAACAACAACGTCAAATAAACAAGAACACTAACAACGTCAACAACAACAATAATAATGTCAAATAAACAACAACAACAACAACAACAACGTCAACAACAACAACAATGTCAAATAAACAACAACAACAACATTAAATAAACAACAACAACAACAACGTCAAATAAACAACATCAATAACAACAACAACGTCAAATAAACAACAACAACAACGTCAAATGAACAACAACAACAACAACGTCAAATAAACAACGTCAAATAAACAACAACAACAACATCAACAACAACAAAAACGTCAAATAAACAACAACAACAACATTAACAACAAAAACTACGTCAAATAAATAACAACAACAACAATGTCAACAACAACAATGTCAAATAAACAACAACAACATCGCCAAATAAACAACAACAACAAAAACAACGTCAAATAAACAACAACAACAACAATGTCAACAACAACAACGTCAAATAAACAACAACAACAACGTCAAATAAACAACAACAACAACAACGTCAAATAAACAACAACAACTAAAACAACGTCAAATAAACAACAACAACAACAACGTCAAATAAACAACAACACCAACAACGTCAACAACAACAACAACAATGTCAAATAAACAACAACAATAACAACGTCAACAACAACAACAATGTCAAATAAACAACAACAACAACAACAACATCAAATAAACAACAACAACAACAACAACGTCAAATAAACAACAACAATAACAACAACAACAACGTCATATAAACAACAACAACAACAACGTCAAATAAACAACAATAACAACAACGTCAAATAAACAACAACAACAACAACATCAACAACAACAAAAACATCAAATAAACAACAACAACAACAACAACGTCAACAACAACAACAACAACTACGTCAAATAAACAACAACAACTACAATGTCAACAAGAACAACGTCAAATAAACAACAACAACAACGTCAAATAAACAACAACAACTAAAACAACGTCAAATAAACAACAACAACGTCAAATAAACAACAAAACCAACAACGTCAACAACAACAACAACAACAATGTCAAATAAACAACAACAACAACAACGTCAACAACAACAACAATGTCAAATAAACAACAACAACAACATCAAATAAACAACAACAACAACAACAATGTCAACAACAACAACAACGTCAAATAAACAACAATTACAACGTCAAATGAACAACAACATTAACAACATCAACAACGTGAAATAAACAACAACAACAACAACTATGTCAACAACAACAACAACGTCAAATAAACAACAACAACAACGTCAACAACAACAACAACGTCAAATAAACAACAACAACTAAAACAACTTCAAATAAACAACAACAACAACGTCAAATAAACAACAACACACTCAAATAAACAACAACATCTAAAATAACGTTAAATAAACAACAACAACAACAACGTCAAATAAACGACAACATCTAAAACAACGTCAAATAAACAACAACAACAACAACAACAACGTCAAATAAACAACAACACCAACAATGTCAACAACAACAACAACAATGTCAAATAAACAACAACAACAACGTCAACAACAACAACAATGTCAAATAAACAACAACGACAACATTAAATAAACAACAACAACAACGTCAAATAAACAACATCAATAACAACAACAACGTTAAATAAACAACAACAACAACAACGTCAAATGAACAACAACAACAACAACGTCAAATAAACAACAACAATAACAACGTCAAATAAACAACAACAACAACAACATCAACAACAACAAAAACGTCAAATAAACAACAACAACAACAACAACGTCAACAACAAAAACTACGTCAAATAAACAACAACAACAACAACAATGTCAACAACAACAATGTCAAATAAACAACAACAACATCGCCAAATAAACAACAACAACAAAAACTACGTCAAATAAACAACAACAACAACAATGTCAACAACAACAACGTCAAATAAACAACAACAACAACAACGTCAAATAAACAACAACAACAACGTCAAATAAACAACAACAACTAAAACAACGTCAAATAAACAACAACAACAACGTCAAATAAACAACAACACCTACAACGTCAACAACAACAACAACAATGTCAAATAAACAACTACAACAACAACGTCAACAACAACAACAATGTCAAATAAACATCAACAACAACAACATCAAATAAACAACAACAACAACAACAACAACGTCAAATAAACAACAATAACAACAACGTCAAATAAACAAAACAACAATATCAACAACAACAAAAACGTCAAATAAACAACAACAACAACAACGTCAACAACAACAACTACGTCAAATAAACAACAACAACTACAATGTCAACAACAACAACGTCAAATAAACAACAACAAAGTCAAATAAACAACAACAACTAAAACAACGTCAAATAAACAACAACAATGTCAAATAAACAACAAAACCAACAACGTCAACAACAACAACAACAACAACAATGTCAAATAAACAACAACAACAACGTCAACAACAACAATAATGTCAAATAAACAACAACAACAACAACAACATCAAATAAACAACAACAATGTTAACAACAACAACAACCTCAAATAAACAACAACTACAACGTCAAATGAACATCAACATCAACAACGTGAAATAAACAACAACAACAACTATGTCAACAACAACAACAACGTCAACAACAACAACAACGTCAAATAAACAACAACAACAACAACAACGTCAAATAAACAACAACAACTACAACACCGTCAAATATACAACAACAACAACAACAACGTCTAATAAACAACAACAACAACGTCAAATAAACAACAACAACAACAACATCAAATATACAACAACAATGTCAAATAAACAACAACAACAACATCAAATAAACAACAACAACAACAACATCAAATAAACAACAACAATAACAACAACAACAACAACGTCAAATAAATAACAACAACAACGTCAAATAAACAACAACAACAACATCAACAACAACAAAAACGTCAAATAAACAACAACAACAACAACAATAACGTCAACAACAACAACAACGTCAAATAAACAACAACAACACCAACGTCAAATAAACAACAACAACAACATCAAATAAACAACAACAACGTCAAATAAACAACCACAATAACAACAACAACAACAACGTCAAATAAACAACAACAACAACGTCAAATAAACAATAACAACAACGTCAAATAAACAACAACAACAACATCAACAACAACAAAAACGTCAAATAAACAACAACAACAACAACGTCAACAACAACAACTATGTCAAATAAACAACAACAACAACAACGTCATATAAACAACAACAACAACAACAATGTCAATAACAAAAACGTCAAATAAACAACAACAACAACGTCAAATAAACAACAACAAGTAAAACAACGTCAAATAAACAACAACAACAACAACAACAACGTCAAATAAACAACAACACCAACAACGTCAACAACAACAACAACAACAACAATGTCAAATAAACAACAACAACAACGTCAACAACAACAACAACAATGTCAAATAAACAACAACACCGTCAAATAAACAAAAACATCTAAAACAACGTTAAATAAACAACAACAACAACAACGTCAAATAAACAACAACATCTAAAACAACGTCAAATAAACAACAACAACAACAACAACAACGTCAAATAAACAACAACACCAACAACGTCAACAACAACAACAACAACAACGTTAACAACAACAACAACGTCAAATAAACAACAACAACAACAACAACGTCAAATGAACAACAACAACGTCAAATAAATAACAACAACAACAACGTCAAATAAACAACAACAACAACAACAACATCAACAACAACAAAAACGTCAAATAAACAACAACAACGTCAACAACAAAAACTACGTCAAATAAACAACAACAACAACAACAATGTCAAATAAATAACAACAACAACGCCAAATAAACAACAACAACAACAAAAACAACGTCAAATAAACCACAACAACAACAATGTCAACATCAACAACGTCAAATAAACAACAACAACAACAACGTAAAATAAACAACAACAACAACGTCAAATAAGCAACAACAACAACAACAAATAAAACAACAACAACAACGTCAAATAACAAAAACAACGTCAAATAAACAACAATAACAACGTCAAATAAACAACAACAACAACAAAAACGTCAAATAAACAATAATAACAACAACAACGCCAAATAAATAACAACAACGGCGTCAAATAAACAACAACAACACCAACGTCAAATAAACAACAACAACAACATCAAATAAACAACAACAACAACGTCAAATAAACAACAACAATAACAACAGCAACAACATCAAATAAACAATAACAACAACGTCAATTAAACAATAACAACAACGTCAAATAAACAACAACAACATCAACAACAAAAACTTCAAATAAACAACAACAACAACGTCAACAACAACAACTATGTCAAATAAACAACAACAACAACAACATCATGTAAACAACAACAACAACAACAACAACAATGTCAAAAACAAAAACGTCAAATAAACAACAACAACAACGTCAAATAAACAACAACAACTAAAACAACGTCAAATAAAAAACAACAACAACAACAACAACGTCAAATAAACAACAACACCAACAACGTCAACAACAACAACAATGTCAAATAAACAACAACAACAACAACAACAACGTCAACAACAACAACAATGTCAAATAAACAACAACACCGTCAAATAAACAACAACATCTAAAACAACGTTAAATAAACAACAACAACAACGTCAAATAAACAACAACATCTAAAGCAACGTCAAATAAACAACAACAACGTCAAATAAACAACAACACCAACAACGTCAACAACAACAATAATAATGTCAAATAAACAACAACAACAACAACAACGTCAACAACAACAACAATGTCAAATAAACAACAACAACAACAACATTAAATAAACAATAACAACAACAACAACAACGTCAAATAAACAACATCAATAACAACAACAACGTCAAATAAACAACAACAACAACGTCAAATGAACAACAACAACAACAACGTCAAATAAACAACAACAATAACAACGTCAAATAAACAACAACAACAACATCAACAACAACAAAAACGTCAAATAAACAACAACAACAACAACAACGTTAACAACAAAAACTACGTCAAATAAACAACAACAACAACAATGTCAACAACAACAATGTCAAATAAACAACAACAACATCGCTAAATAAACAACAACAACAAAAACAACGTCAAATAAACAACAACAACAACAACAATGTCAACAACAACAACGTCAAATAAACAACAACAACAACGTCAAATAAACAACAACAACAACGTCAAATAAACAACAACAACTAAAACAACGTCAAATAAACAACAATAACAACAACAACAACGTCAAATAAACAACAACACCAACAACGTCAACAACAACAACAACAATGTCAAATAAACAACAACAATAACAACGTCAACAACAACAACAATGTCAAATAAACAACAACAACAACAACAACATCAAATAAACAACAACAACAACAACGTCAAATAAACAACAACAATAACAACAACAACAACGTCATATAAACAACAACAACAACAACAACGTCAAATAAACAACAATAACAACAACGTCAAATAAACAACAACAACAACAACATCAACAACAACAAAAACATCAAATAAACAACAACAACAACAACGTCAACAACAACAACAACAACAACTACGTCAAATAAACAACAACAACTACAATGTCAACAAGAACAACGTCAAATAAACAACAACAACAACGTCAAATAAACAACAACAACTAAAACAACGTCAAATAAACAACAACAACGTCAAATAAACAACAAAACCAACAACGTCAAATAAACAACAAAACCAACAACGTCAACAACAACAACAACAATGTCAAATAAACAACAACAACAACGTCAACAACAACAACAATGTCAAATAAACAACAACAACAACATCGAATAAACAACAACAACAACAACAATGTCAACAACAACAACAACGTCAAATAAACAACAATTACAACGTCAAATGAACAACAACATTAACAACATCAACAACGTGAAATAAACAACAACAACAACAACTATGTCAACAACAACAACAACGTCAAATAAACAACAACAACAACAACGTCAACAACAACAACAACGTTAACAACAACAACAACGTCAAATAAACAACAACAACAACAACGTCAAATAAACAACAACAACAACAACGTCAAATATACAACAACAACAACAACAACGTCCAATAAACAACAACAACAACGTCAAATAAACAACAACAACAACAACGTCAAATAACAACAACAATAACAACAACAACAACGTCAAATAAACAACAACAACAACAACGTCAAATAAACAACAACAACAACAACATCATCAACAACAAAAACGTCAAATAAACAACAACAACAACAACAATAACGTCAACAACAACAACTACGTCAAATAAACAACAACAACAACAATGTCAACAACAACAATGTCAAATAAACAACAACGCCAAATAAACAACAACAACTAAAACAACGTCAAATAAACAACAACAACAACAACAACGTCAAATAAACAACAACACCACCACCAACAACAACAATGTCAAATAAACAACAACAACAACGTCAACAACAACAACAACAATGTCAAATAAAAGCCAACAACAACACCGTCAAATAAATAACAACAACAACGTCAAATAAACAACAACAACAACAATGTCAAATAAACAACAACAACAACAACATCAAATAAACAATAACAACAACGTCAAATAAATAACAACAACAACAACGTCAAATAAACAACAACAACAACAACGTCAAATAAATAACAACAACGACAATAACAACGTCAAATAAACAACAACAACAACAATAACAACGTCAAATAAACAACAACAATGTCAACAACAACAACAACGTCAAATAAACAACAACAACAACGTCAAATAAACAACAACAACAACAATGTCAAATAAACAACAGCAATAACAACGTCAAATAAACAACAACAATAACAACAACGTCAAATAAGCAACAACAACAACAACAAATACAACAACAACTACAACAACAACAACGTCAAATAAGAAAAACAACGTCAAATAAACAACAATAACAACGTCAAATAAACAACAACAACAACAACGTCAAATAAACAATAACAACAACAACAACGTCAAATAAATAACAACAACAACGTCAAATAAACAACAACACCAACACCAACGTCAAATAAACAACAATAACAACATCAAATAAACAACAACAACAACAACGTCAAATAAACAACAACAATAACAACAACAATAACGTCAAATAAACAACAACAACAACAACAACGTCAAATAAACAATAACAACAACGTCAAATAAACAACAACAACATCAACAACAACAAAAACGTCAAATAAACAATAACAACAACAACAACGTCAACAACAACAACTACGTCAAATAAACAACAACAACAACAACAACAACAACAACGTCAAATAAACAACAACAACAACAACAATGTCAATAACAAAAACGTCAAATAAACAACAACAACAACTAAAACAACGTCAAATAAACAACAACAACAACAACAATGTCAAATAAATAACAACACCAACAACGTCAATAACAACAACAACAATAATGTCAAATAAACAACAACAACAACAACGTCAACAACAACAATAATGTCAAATAAACAACAACAACGTCAAATAAACAACAACATCTAAAACAACGTCAAATAAACAACAACAACAACAACGTCAAATAAACAACAACACCAACAACGTCAACAACAACAACAACAATGTCAAATAAACAACAACAACAACGTCAACAACAACAACAATGTCAAATAAACAACAACAACAACAACAATATTAAATAAACAATAACAACAACGTCAAATAAACAACATCAATAACAACAACTACAACGTCAAATAAACAACAACAACAACAACGTAAAATAAACAACAACAACAACAACGTCAAATAAATAACAACAACAACAACAACGTCAAATAAACAACAACAACATCAACAACAAGAAAAACGTCAAATAAACAACAACAACTACAACGTCAACAACAAAAAATACGTCAAATAAATAACAACAACAACAATGTCAACAACAACAATGTCAAATAAACAACAACAACAACGCCAAATAAACAACAACAACAAAAACAACGTCAAATAAACAACAACAACAACAACAATGTCAACAACAACAACGTCAAATAAACAACAACAACAACGTCAAATAAACAACAACAACAACGTCAAATAAACAACAACAACAACGTCAAATAAACAACAACAACTAAAACAACGTCAAATAAACAACAACAACAACAACAACGTCAGATAAACAACAACACCAATAACGTCAACAACAACAACAACAATGTCAAATAAACAACAGTAACAACAACAACAACAACAATGCCAAATAAACAACAACAACAACAACATCAAATAAACAACAACGTCAAATAAACAACAACAATAACAACAACAACGTTATATAAACAACAACAACAACAACAACGTCAAATAAACAACAATTACAACAACGTCAAATAAACAACAACAACGACAACAACAACATCAAACAACAAAAACGTCAAATAAACAACAACAACAACAACGTCAACAACAACAACTACCTCAAATAAACAACAACAACAACAACAACAATGTCAACAACAACAACGTCAAATAAACAACAACAACAACAACAACGTCAAATAAACAACAACAACTAAAACAATGTCAAATAAACAACAACAACAACGTCAAATAAACAACAAAACCAACAACGTCAACAACAACAACAACAACAACAATGTCAAATAAACAACAATTATTTTATCCAACAAGGAAAGGAAAAAAGCACAGAAAAATTCCTTTTTCGAGATTTTCTGAGTACGGGGGGTAGATTATAGAAAGGGAAGGTGTTAGCACCCTTTCTATCCGTAGTTATCTACGGGCTCTTAGGTACTTGCTCAATTATTTTCAAAATTGTTTTCTTTGTGCTTGTGGGTTTGGAAAAGTTTTTATTTTGAAACTTTGATTTAACTCTTGCTTCTGTCCTCAAGAGTGTAATGAAGTGTTTTGAAAACTTTGTTCGAAAAGGAGTGTAAGTGTGAAAAGTTTTCTTTTTGAAAGAGCAAGTATTTAAGAGCTAATCTACCTACTCGAAAAAGGAATCGTTCTATGCTAATTTCCTTTAGACAATGTTATCCCACTATTAATGAGTAGGTAGCACCGTCGTTGGAGTTTGATGGTCAATTCGAATGAGGGATATACGATCACTAAAGCAATGTTAGGATGCCTTAGCGGTAACCCTAATGTCTTAGATCATTTGTTTGAGGCAACAATATCTGAGGCGACCATTTCAAGGCGACTATGATCTTTTAGACAAGAGGGCGACCTCTAAAACGATCTATACTCAATGACCATGTACGAAGGCAACCAAGTGGGGTGTATTCTAAGAGTGCGTATGTGCGAGTGTGTCGTTTTCAGTTATTTTTATCTTTGCACATGTTAAAGGTGATCTGATTTGATTTTAAGATTAGACATTCAGTCTTGTCATGCAAACCCTATTATCAAACATCTAACAGTTATAATTTGCAGAAATTAAAGGTGCGGAAATTAAATTACAAGGCGTCGGATATTTACATCGCCAAAAACAAACCTTTTGAAAAGTAAAGCGATAAAAATAAAAGTCCTAATTAAAATTATTACAAATTGTGAGCAGATACAATAATTAGGATAAAAACAATAATAAAGTGCGCGATGAAAATTAGCTCAACGAGAACTTAGGGTTTTGACCCTTCTATCCTAATTAAAAGAGAAAATTGTTTTTTGTTGTTTTTAATAAAAGAAATGAGTTTTCTAAATTAAAATGTGCAATTAATTAGTTAATCAAATTAATTAATAAAAATAATTACATGACATATCTTTGGTTTTTTTGTTATTTTAGAAAAGAAATAAAATAATTAAGTTAGTAATAAAAACTTATTTATTCTAATTAATTTTAATTATTTGCAAAAGGAATTAAAATTGTCTAAATTAATAAACCTAATTAAATTAATTAATTTATTTTTAATTAAAAATAAGATCTAGGCCTAATTTGTGTTTTGTTATTTTAAGAAAAAAGAAAATAGAATTAAGTTAGAAACAAAATCCTAATTGTTCTAATTAATTTTAATTTATTTATAAAACAATTAAAGTTACCTAAAATTAAATTACAACCTAAAATTAATTATTTGAGTTTATTATAAAAAAATCAAAGATTTGTGAAAAATATTAAGTTTTATGAAAAAAAGATTTTAAACAAAAAGAATAAAATCAGGTAAACAGACAAATAGAAAGGAAGAAAATCAAAACCAATAGGGGTGGTTGTTGAACCCACGCCCTTAACCTTCTCAGAATGTCTGCCTCGCCATGTATTGGTGTCATGTGTAAGCTGTTCTGTTTTGACCATTTGTGTTTTGGCTTTTGGTCATTTGTGTTTTGGCCTCAACGTTCCTTAATGAACCTGCATGGGATCCTGTCTAAATCTGCAGTGTTGAATCTCATGAACACATTAAATAAATTATTATATATTATGAAATACAAATACACATTATATATTATGAACACATTAAAACCGATATGGCATGTATGAATGATTATACCCTTTTGATCATGGAGATCAAATCAGTCTTACCCTTACTGGAGAAGTAGTGATATGAATGCTTTTATGCCCTTTTGATCATGGAGATCAAACCAGCCTTACCCTTACTGGAGAATTGCTTGTAGTGAGAGGGGGATTTGTAATAAGGATTTCAAGGTTTTTAGGATTCCTGAAAGAATTTGATATTCTGACAGCGTTGTGGAAAAGGTTAATTTTTTTCTCCTCCTTGTTTGTGTGAAAATAATGGGATTATATAATAGAAATTAGAGAGCAAAAAATGGGCTTTAAATGTGTAATTGAGCCTCAAATGTCCACTTGAGTCTGTCACATTCTAGGCAAAATCGCAGGGGCTTAAGTGCAATTTTTGAAGTTGAAATATGAAAACAAAATGTAGCCGACATCAAGAACTAACTCATGTCCGAAAATGGGCTCAATCGGATAAACGGTGAATTAGTTATGAATTTTTGAAATTTCAGCTCACACAAACTTATTTTGGGCTCCAGTGTCGACTCTGACACGTTCTTCAATAAAAAACTGGTATTGATCGGAGCATAATTTGGTCTCTACTTTTGAAGCAAAGTTGTAGATCTCTGAGTCAGTGACCTTGTGTAAAAAGATGGGCCCAATCCGATAAAAGTTGACCGAGTTATGAATTTTTGAAGTTTCGACCCAGATAAAATAATATTCAGCATTCAGGATTTTCGGCGCGTCACGCATACTCTGAGCAAAAAATAAAGACCTTTTGGATATCATTCGAACTCGATACCTTCTGTGAAAACTTAGCCAACTCAATTTATGAAATTTTGGCGCTGGAACCAGCTTGATACGATGAAAATCGACCAAGTTATGATTTTCTGAACATGACGTAATTAAATTTCTGTCACAAATTTTCTATACGAAAATACTTGATAAATCCGCATTTTTGAAGACCTTCTGATTGAAATTGACTTCCAGCCGTGAGAGATGAAAACATAGATGACGTTAATACGGAATTTTAGCCACTGGAACGGGTTCAAAAGGAGCCGCGATCTTCAAGTTATGAATTTTTTAACGCGTAAAAACTGCACTTTCAGCACACTTTTTCACCATATTTCTTCGAGAAAACTCACACATTCGGATACCTTTTTTAAAGAATTGACTCTTGAGCCGAACCTAAATTTGAGAATATGTTATCAGAGATATCTTGGCGAAAGAACACCTGAATATACTCTGAGAATCTTTGAACCCCGAATCGTTGCAAAACGGCGAACCGATCTTCAACGCAGAAAATACTCTGAGAATATCCATTGACGAAATAAACGTCAATTGTAACCTGAAGAAGCTTGATAAATATACCTTTATTTCATAACCATAAAACCAATAATATACGTGTATGAAAAGAGGACAAATTTTGGGGTACAACACTTTGATCTTTGAGTTTTGAGGAAATAAAAATGGGGAGAGCAGTTTCCCACAGATGGTGTCACTAATTTTATCGATTGATCAGAATATGCGAAGCGGTCGAATGATGATCTGTAGTCGGGCTGTGATGTCAAGGAGAAAAAAAAGGGTTGTACGTGCAAGGCACTCTGACGATCAAGTAAGAGTGAGAACAAAGAGATACAAGCAAAGTGTTAAGATATTGGTAGTGAATAGTGAATATTTGATATCTGGCCCTCACAAGTGTGAGAGCATATAATATACCCCTAGCGTATGACTATTGGTTCCTGTTTTTGCGCTTGGATATGTGGGTTCACAAAATCAGGTAACTGTCAGGACTTGGTCAAACCGAGAAGATATGCTCGTAACTAGTCGTTGGTTCATAGGAGGAGGCAAGTTACAGGCATCTCTCTGGGCGGTTCCTAGTGACCTGTACGACTTGATGTCGGGCAGACTGAGGGGTACTCATCAATCATCCTAGGCCAGTGCTGGCTCAAGAGGGTAAATGATCGATATTTCCTGACGGGGAGCGGGGCGGTTCGGGCCATGGACGCGCAGGCCTTACCGAAAGAAAGGGTTAGACTGAGTCCATTCTAGATGTCGGGTCAGTCCAAAACATAATTCAACATTCTTTAAATTCGTTTTACGTACTGATCACCAAAGTTAGTGATTGAGAGAAAATGAGAGAGGTTCTCATATTTAGGAGGAGTCTTAAATAGAAAGTCACATGTAGTATTAAGAAGAGAGACATTAACAAAGGTTGTTAATCTAAGACTATTTATACTAATACTATTGAGAGTGAATTTCCTTTCTTGGGTTAGAAGTCCCCCCAAATATAGGTGACGTTGCACCGAACTAAGTTAATAATAATTCTTTGTGTTCTTTATTGCTTTATGATTTATTTAGTATCTATTAATTTGTTATAAGAATGTTATACACATCGTCACAAACATTGTGTCTAACATCTTTCATACGAATAACAAAATTTCACTCATGAAAGCACTTCTCTCATACACTACTCATCTTTGAGTGGTTATATATATGTGTTTCCAGTGATTTCTGGTAAACAACCGCTAGTCCTCCAAACTATCGAATAAACTTACTGACTGTTATTCAATTTCTCTGGTAACTCGCAGGATCGACTAGATTGATCCTAGGACGTGTTGGTCATTAGGGTAACTCTCATGATCGAACAGGTATTCATGGTTGGTATTTAGAATGTTGTGTAGGTGTTTGACTTATTTCGATTTCTCTCTTAAAGATCTAAAGGTGTAATCAAAATATATGTGCGCGAAACTAAATTGCATGAATAAATGTTAATTGTAAAGACATGTAAAATTGCATAAAAGACAAGTAAATGACTTCGAATTATAAAAACAAAACAGTTAATGTAAGAGATTCGAAATATGAAGAAAGCGTTTAATGCAAGAAATCTGTAAAATGACTTTAAGTAAAAATAGGTGTTCGAAGGATAAAAACTTGAAGATAAAGGCATGCAAAGTATGACAGTTTTCTGAAATGTAAAGTGTTTGAAATGGAAAGAAAGCATTTAAATGTAAGGCATCAATGAAAAGATTTCGAATAAAAAGACTTTAAATGAGAAAACTTGTAAATGGTATTTGGCAGAAAGATAAAGGAAAGTACTGGGAATGATAAAAGGTTTTCATTAAATCATAAATATGTGGTGCTATCATACGTACATTGCTCTTGCATTCGTTTTCCTAGCCATGTGGTAATTTGAATGTTTACTGAGTTTTTTGTACAAATAGATATGACACACGAAATCCTAATACTAAGACTTCTATTTATACTACTTTGACCATAACGGTCCTGCTATAAGATTCTGCCACGTTCAGAACATGCAGAACAATGCCTCTCTCTTGTTTCCACGTGTCTTCAAATGCTCCAGCACATAAATTTCAAACTTCGAATATCCCGCTTGCATTTGAATTTCAAATGTTTTGGCACTTCTCCGCTTCGAACGCACTTCTTAGACATAACCTTGCTGTCATTTCGAGACTTCTTTGGATATATTCTCATAATTGCCACTCGAAGCTCCAAGCTTTGATATGCTCATTCGAAACACTGCTTCTGCTATTTCGAAACGTGACGTTTTATTTCATTTCGATCGAAACGTCCAATTCACTTGGCTTCTAATAATATTATCAAAATCTTCAGCCAACAAAATGCCCCTTTAAAATATGTATTTCGATCTCTTTGAGAAATACTTATTTTAAACATATACACAAGATTTTGATACGACCTTCGAATCATCGTAACATTTAATGCATTTGACTCCAGTCACGTCAATCATAACGCTTTTTATATTCCTTAACCGCCTGGAACCACTTCACAGTATGGTGCAGTTACAAAATAATGATTATCTTTAATCACGCTTACTACCAATGTTAACTTTACGCCACCTCTTCATCACACCAACCCATGATTTCCACGTATCACAACCTTATTCAGTGGATGCTTAAACTTCCACATTATAAAACCAATCAACTTAGTCTTTTTCTTTTCTTTCCACATTCTGAATCTTCTATCCTTCTTCTCTCACCGAAAACCCTAAGCTTTCAACATTCTTCAAAAAATGTCTTCTTCTACCTTATCCCAACTAAAAAAGGTTTCCAAGAAGAAAGGAAAGACCGCAGGAACTACAATGGAAAGTAAGGTTATCACTCACCAAGGTCAATCTGTTCTTGCTCCCCAGATGATCTCAAAGGAGAAAGAAATGCTTTATGCATCCCAGGTACTTATTCCTACCACCGCTGCTGGTAAGAGGTTAGCTTTAATGGGCCCTCTTACAGTTTTTGAAATTTTAAAAGATACCAGGAAAATTTTCCCAGTTTGCTATAGTTTCAAACCCTTGTTTAACAAAATGGACGCCCCTAAGGCAATAGAATCTTCTGGCTCAAACACCATGGAAAATCCAACCGTTCCTCCTAAGGACCCTTTCGTATTAGACTATGTAAAGAGTAATTTTAAGCCGTTTCGATCTTGCCCCACCTCCGACACTGCTTATCAAAACTGGTTCAATAAGGTAGAAGCTAAGAAATCCCAGCAATGGGAAGAATTAGGTATCTATAACTTGATTAAGCTGTCGAAGCCTAGTTTCACTTACAGCCACCCTTTGTTATTCGCGTCCCTCTATTTCTGGGACAGTACTTATAATACTTTCCATCTCCCTGGTGGAATGATTACCCCTACCTTCTTTGACATAGCGGCCATCACTGGGCTATCGCCAGTAGGAGAAACATATATCCCTGACAACGAAGAACATTCGAGTATAATCGACTTCGAAGTCAAACTAGCAAGTTTTTCCAAGTTTATCAGTCACTACCATGCTGAAGGAGACAATGTATCTGATGTAGAACACATTGCTTTCCTTACCCTATGGCTGTCAAGATATGTTTTCTGCAGTAGATCCCTACAGGTAGCCAGTAGGTTTATTCCTCTAGCTAGGGATTTGCATGAGAATCGAAGAGTGTGCTTGAGCGAATTGCTGCTAGTTGATCTTTATGAAAACCTAAGGTCAGTTGTTTCGAGCCTAAAATCTCATACCTCCAAGAATATCTTGTTAGCTGGCCCTTTTAGGCTACTTCAGCTATGGCTAAATGCCATGTTCGAACCCTCCTTGTCAACTGCCAACACCATTGATGAACAAGACCCTGAGATAACTGATAGAATAGTCGAGGGCACTAGGCTGCGAAGATTAACTCCAAATGACGACAAGGATGACTTCAAAGTCCTATTCTTGAAGTACATCATGATATTCTCTAAGAGGCATAAGTTCGAAGAGACCATGGCGCCTTTTGCTTCGAGGGCTCATGGACCTTCATGGTTCACCATGGCTCTCTCAGAAGCTGTCAAGAGCAAGGAGATTCAAGATGTATGGAGAGCCTTTTTGCTACCTAGACTCATTTCTTCAAGAATAACTCCTGCCAAGAATCAGATTTTCCTTTTCGCTTACCAGCCAAATTTTGTTTCGAGACAGTTTGGCTTGTGCCAACTAATTCCTGAACCCTTATTTCAAACTGAGAGTGCCATTACCTCTGGGAGAACCTTCAAGGCACGGGAAGCAAAATTACAGCAAGAACAATACCAAGGCTTTGCCCAGTTTGAGCTAATAACCTTCGAACCTACCCATCTTACAGCTAAGGGGTTTCTGGAATGGTGGACCAAGTTTTATCAAACTTATATGTTCGATACTCTTACAATTCAGCAGAAACTAATCGATGCCTTTGATGTGCAGGTACCAGCCAAGAAAGGTATGTTTACTCATGCCAAAGAGATTAAAGCTTTTCAAAATTATTTCGAAACTACTTATGATCCCACACACTTGGAATCCACTGTGCATCAAGCGGCTGAGACCTTGAAGGAAAAATTCAAACAAAATAGTTTCCAAGTTAAAACTTCCTTTAGGGTTGTCACCTGAGGATATGTATAGGTTGGCATTCGAAATGCATCCACCTAAATTCCCTAGATTACCTACCTCAGAACTGGCTCTGGCTTGGTTTCCCCCATACCCTTGGTGGTTCACTTGCAAAGAGATGTTCAAACATCTTCAAAAGAAACCAAAGCCATCTGAGACTGTGACATGGGCTCGACACTGGCTCCATGATTTCCCAGGACACCTTCGTTATGACCTTTCTGCCATGTCGATTAAATCTGATCAAGGCACAGGTGCGAATGCTTGGGAAAATCCCAAACGTTTTTCATTTTCCATATCTTTAACTTTTGCCTTAATTGTTTCGATTTTCAGCCATCAGGATAAAGACAGCTGCCTCAAAGTCGAAAGAAGGGAGTGCCTCTCAAGCCTCTATCGAAACCACTGACAATGTGACTCCATCCGAAACAACAACCATTGCTGCAACAACAACAACAACAATACCAACAACAACCAAAGTTCCAACTCCACAGGTAATCATTTAGCCTTGATGTTTCGAACTCACTAATGTTTCATGATTTGCATCTAACTCTTTGTTTAAATCTTTTCAGACCAACAAGCTTCCGCCTACCACTCCAAAGAAGCGAAAATCGAACACCACTGGGGAAGATCCCAAGGCTGGCGGAAACTTAGCAACTGCTTCAAAGAAGAAGCAGAAGAAGGATATTTCGAAAAGCACCGTACCAACTAGTGTCTCTGGACTTGATTCCAGGGATGTTGCTCCCTCACCCAAATCCAAAATTCCACCTTCGACCTCCAACGTAATGTTGGAACGCATAGCTAGCAACCTCTCCTCCGAGAGTCCACAGGTAAATTGAACTTTAAATCTCTTTGAAAATAATAATTTCTTATTACCTTGGTGCATGCTTTTAATATTCTTTTGTTCCTTGCAGAATATCTTAAATCCAGCTTCTACCACTTCGACCTCACCATCAAAAGCTGCTGCTCCACTCAACTCCTCTCCTCAAGGAGATTCCAGCAACCTTGTACAGAACAAAGGTTCCTCTAATATGGCAGTTCTGGCTGGAACTTCTGAGCAGCAGGATGATCAAAGTACCTCTCCTCCTCTGAAAGAGACAAATGAAACACCACTTCAAGAATCTGCAGAGGCTTTGCAAAGAACTTCTCTTCAAAAGTCCCCTCTCGAAACCCTTCAAGAGGACCCAAAGGACACTCAAGCTGAAGGAGAGAAAGTTGATTCTGGCCAAAGAGACGAAGAATCTGCAGAAGAAGAGTCTGAGGAGGAGGATGCCAATGATGGTTCGACTGCTGGGACAGAGTCCAATGCAAATAGCAGCGAAAAAGAAGACATCGAAGTAGTGGACTTGGATGACGATGAAGAAGATCATGAGCACGAAACGAATGAAGGGGATGGTGACACAACCAACAAACCCATGGAAGTCGAATTGGACGTGACTCCTCTACGTGTGGAACTCCCTCAATCCTCTTTGTCTCGAATGACTGACGAGGAGCTTGCACTTCTGAGACGAAATGACCCTATTGGGTACATGAAGGCGAAGTTGGCTCAAAGGGACATTCCACTTGCTAGGGCTGGCACAAGTTCGACTAGCTATCCTCTTCCCACAGATGAAAGAATTGTACTTCTTAATAAGATCAGGAAAACAATTCTCAATGTGGATATATTCGAAGTGCTCAAATAGGATAGCACTGCTTGCTACACTATGAAGGATTTGCTTACAAAAGTCAACCTTGCTACGTGCTCCTTGCCAGTTAGTACTATCTTGTTCGATCTTCAGTCTTTGCTGGACAACGTAACTGGTTACCTTCTCCAAGATGAATCTGCTGCCAGAAAGGTTCAAGAAAAATGCACTGCAATGGATGTTGCTTATGAACAAGCTTCGAAACTCTCTCAAGAAGCTGAGGATCAAGCTATGCATCTAAAGCAAGCGAAAATTGATTATGAGGCTCGAGCTGAGTCCATCCTTCTCTGGGAAAGGCAGATTCAGGAACTTCAACAGAAGGTTAAAGAGGCCAAAGAACAACAAATCGCCTTCGAAACCAATACTGTTGGTAACCAATTCGAAGAGCTTCTCAACCAGGGGCTTGCAGAAATGGAAACTGCAGAACAACTTAAGGGAGAAGTGGCAACCTTGGAAGGAGCCAGGCGTTTCGCTCAACAGAGACTTGAATCTTTTCGAAGTACCTTCAACAGACTAAAGAATAATTCTTATTTATAAATTTCAGTGTTTATTTGATTACAATTTGGTTTTTTATATGTAATATTCGAACAACGCCATTTTGGCATCTCATCTTGCCATTTTGGCATTTTTATAATATCTTGGTTACGTTGTTACTATTCGAATCTCCTGCAGGCGTGGCTTATATTTCTTTAAATATTTCCCATTAACCTTTAGGATACGCTTATCATCCACCAGCTCTTCGATTTCGTATGCATTGTTTGAGAATACTTTTAATATTCGAAAAGGTCCTTCCAAATGAGGTGACCATTTACCTAATGCTTTATTTTTCTTGTCCATGGGCAATATGACTTTCCAGACTAAGTCATTAATAATGAATACTTTTTTCTTCACCCTTTTGTTGTATGTCCTGGCCACTCTTTCTTTTTGTCTCATCAAAATTTCCAATGCATGTAATCTAACTTCGTCCAACTCAACTAATTCATTCATCATCATTTCCCAATATAATGCAGCTGGGATTTCGTTTTGTCTTTGAATTCGAACTGATTGTAGATGAATTTCTACTGGCAGCACTGCATCATGACCAAATGTGAGTTGGAAAGGCGTAGTGTTAGTAGCTTCCTCAGGAGATGTTCTACAGGCCCATAGTGTTTGGTCCAAAGTTTTGTGCCAATTTCTTGGCTTTTTACCAATATGTTTCTTGATTAACCCTATTATTACTTTATTGGCTGCTTCGACTTGACCATTTGCTTGAGCATAATATGGCGTTGATGTTAGTAATCTAAACCCCATTTCTTGGGCAAATTCTTGCATCTTTCTACCAGTAAACACAGAGCCTTGGTCTGTGGTTATGCTCTCTGGCAATCCGAACCTATAGATAATGTGCTTCTGTATAAACTCAATAATAGCCTCTTGATCAGCAACTATTAATGGTACAGCTTCAATCCACTTGGTAAAATAATCTATTCCTACCAAGATATATTACTGTCCTTTGGACGAAGCAGGATTTATTTCTCCTACCAAATCTAATGCCCATCCTTTAAATGGCCATGGTTTGATGATTGAATGCAACTCACTTGTAGGGGCATGTTGAATCCCTGCATGTTTCTGACATTCTTCACATCCTTTAGCAAAGTCTATACAATCTTTGAGCATGCTAGGCCAATACAAGCCGTATCGAAATAACAGCCATTTCATTTTATGGCCTGCTTGATGTGCCCCACATGCCCCATTGTGGACTTCTGACAATGCTAAGTATGCCTCACTTTCCCCTAGGCATTTCAATAATACGCCCTCTTGGGTCTTTTTGAACAATTCGTTCCCCATGAGGAGATATGACAATGCTCTGTATTTTGTCTTTCTATCCACATTCAGAGTTGGGTTTGCTAAATAACTCATCAGTGGACTTCGCCAATCTGCATCTGATAAAGTGTTTATGGCTAATATTTCAAATCCCTGTTTCTCAGCATATCCCAATTTCATACTTTCTAGATCTGATGGTGTGAATCTAGTAGCCATAACTCTACCCCTTAATTCAACTAAATCCTTAAAGTTCTTGGCAGAAACTTTATAACCCGAAGCCAACTGTGCTAAGTCATTTGCTTCTTGGTTCTCTATTCTTGGTATGTGTTAAATATCCATGTATTCAAATTTCCTAAGTAGTCTGTTGACTATGACGAAGTATATCATCAAGTTTTCCTTTATGCATTTATACTCCTTTGTTATTTGCTTGACCACTAATTCTGAGTCTCCTTTAATTTCGACTCTAGTTGCCCCCAATTCCAACAAAGCTTCAAGTCCAACAATGAGCGCTTCATACTCAGCTTCGTTGTTCGAGCAACGAGGACCATCGAATTTATACTTGAATTTTGTTGGAATTCCTTTAGGAGAAATTAGAAGGACTCCAACACCACTTCCATTCCTGTGGGTTGAACCATCAAAGTACAATTTCCATGGTTGTATTTCGACGTAACTCATGACAGTCTGCTCAACCAATGAATGGTCCACAATGAAGTCAGAAATCACTTGACCTTTCACAACTTTTAAAGGCATGAAAGTCAAAGAATATTCTGTTAAGGCTAAAGCCCATTTACCAACTCTGCTATGCATTATTGGTTTTGAAAGCATGTGTTTAATGACATCGAAATGAGATGAAACATAAACATCAACAGACTTTATATAATACTTGAGTTTCATACAAGAGAAATACAAATAGAGACATAACTTTTCTAAATTGCTATATCTGGTCTCTGCATCATTTAATACCCTACTTAAATAGTATATGGCTATTTCGATACCATTTCTATCTTCTTGTGCTAACATACTACCTATACTAACTTCAGAGGCAGATATGTACAATCTCATGGGCTTCCCCCATGAAGGTGGAGATAAGATAGGAGGCTGAGAAAGGTATCTTTTTATCCTGTCAAATGCCTCATGATGGGCTTCGTTCCATTCGAAGGCTTGGCCTTGCTTTAGACGAAGCAACGGAGAGAAAGCTTTGGTTCTTCCACTCAGGTTCGAAATGAATCTTCTGAGGAAGTTAATCTTCCCTAGCAGAGATTGCAACTCCCTTTTTGACGTAGGTGCTTTCGTCTCCATTATGGCTTTGGTTTTGTTCTGGTTGATTTCAATCCCTTTCTTTTGAACCACAAAACCAAGGAAATCTCCAGCCTGCACAAAAAATGCACATTTAAGGGGATTCATCTTTAAGCCATGTTTTCTCATCCGTTCGAATGATTGGCTTAGATGATGCAAATGTGTTTCTGCAGATATAGATTTGATGACTATATCATCAATATACACCTGCATGAAGGTTTCAATGAAATCATGAAAAATCGAATTCATTGCCCTTTGATAAGTTGCCCCAGCGTTCTTTAAACCAAAAGGCATCACCACCCATTCGTAGGTGCCTAAGGCTCCTGGGAAACGAAATGCTGTCTTGGCAACATCTTCTTCAGCAATAAAAATCTGATTATACCCAGAGTATCCATCTAACATACTCAAGTATTCGAACCATGCAACAAAGTCTACTAGCATTTCTGCCACAGGCATGGAATATTCATCCTTAGGGGTTGCAGTGTTTAAATCCCTAAAGTCTATGCAAATTCTTAAAGAACCATTTTTCTTAATAACAGGTACTATATTTGCTAACCATTCGATGTACCTTGTGGTTCTGATGAATTTGCAACGCAGCAACCTTTCGATCTCAGCTTTAATCTTTGTGAGAACCGCCGGTGCGAATCTTCTGAGAGTTTGTTTGATGGGCTTCTTGCCATCTTTGATTGGCAGTCTGTGTTCGACCAACTCCCTCTTTAAACCAGGCATTTCGTCATAATCCCATGCGAAGCAATCTTTGTTTTTCTTGAGGACTTCGATTACTTCCTGCTTGACGCCTGGGCTAAGTTTTGCACTTATGTAGGTTATTCTTTTCGTTTTTTCATCCCCTAAGTTGACTTCTTCGAGTGGATCCTGCACCAACATTTTGGCACATGAGTCTATGGGGTCCCTTTCGAAGCCTAAGGGTTCTTTATCGTAGATGGCGTCCAACCTTTGATCCATCTCAAGTTCTTTGAAGGGTGAGCATTTCGAGCCATCCCCACTTATTTCTTTCATCTTTACAACTAATTTATTTATTTCAGCCTCTAAGGCCGCTTTTGATTCGTTCTCAGCCATATAGGCCGAAATCCTTTCAAAAAAGGTGGACTCAGTCATGGATAAGGTTGTCGAAGTCCCAGCCTGCTGGCCGTCTTTGTATAGTACTTTCGACTCCCTCTTCTTCACTGATTATTGTTCTATCCCAGTATAGGCCATCATGGCGAAGGGTCATGTAGTAGTGGGCGTTTCTGGTTTCGTTGATCTCATCATTTGGAACACACAGAGCAATCTTTGCCAGATGTTTATCATAATCCCTCTTGTCAACTAAATTGACTGTTGACATAAAGTAACTCTGGTCTGCTTCGATGTTTTCCACGATTCCATCATCTCTCCATAGAACTAGTCGCTGATGCATTGACGAAGGAACTGCCCCTACGCCATGGATCCACTCCCTTCCCAGCAATAAGTTATAGTTGGCCTTGGCTTCGATCACCATAAACATGGTGGGCCTACAGCTTGAGCCTATTGTCAATTCCAACTGGACCACTCCCAGTGTTTTGCCCACTTTCCCCTCATAATTGGACATAACCATATTATGGGGCTTGATGTCTCCTTCGCGGATCTCTAATCTTTTTAGCATGAAGTGGGGTATCAAATTGACTGCAGCACCCCCATCCACTAGAACCTTGTTCACACCATGGGCACCAACTTTTGCCCGAATAAATAGTGGCTTAAGATGGTTCTTCATAGCAGGTTCTGGACGTTCGAAGAATGCATTTTGCTCCTCGACAGCCCCATTGTCCATCACATAGTAGCACACAGGCCTATGCTTCATCAAATATATGGTATCTTCTTCCTCATATTCATCAATTTCGGTTTCCTGCCCAAATTCACAGGGAAGCACAGATACCACGTTACAGTTTAGGTTGAATGAAGACTCCCCCTCCGATTCGAAGTTATCTGTTATCATATCTTCGTCTTCTTCTGGGCCTGGAGTGTATTCCTTTGGTTCTTCCAGTTGTACTTCAGAGAAAAGCCTCCTATTAACTGGAGGTTTATCTTCAGTTTGATTTTTTGGTGTGGGTTTATTGGTGCTAGATTCACCTTGGTTCTTTGTTGAAGTTACCCCTTTATTCGCCACAGCTTCTCTCTCAGCCTTTCGAATCCTCTGTTGCCTGCGCCACTGGGATCTCGACATGGGGTTCCTTCCTTTGTAGTTTTCTAATCTTACCTCTTCCCTTTTTGCTATGTTGAATTGCCTTCTGTATGTCATAGCATGGCGTGCATTTCGTTCGGTGTTTCTCCATCTGTCTTTGCCTTTGTCATTTCTGACTTGCAACCATCTGTCGGTTGGCACTTCAGCAGGGAGTTTGAAAGTCACTCTTCGAGCAGCCTTGGGGTGAGGGCTATCAGGCCTTCGTTGTTTGTGTCTGCTATCGAAACGTGGGCCCATCTGCACAGTTTCTTGATGGTTCCAGCAAAGGGCGAAGGGAATCGTTTCGAAGGCTCTGGCCATGCTTTGGTCATACACAGCAGAACACCTTGGGCATATCAAGCACTTGGTTGCCCCTTTGTAGCAACGAAACACAAATTCCAGCAAACTTTCTCCAGCCTTGGGATAACACCTGAACAGCTGGTTATCCTGGCGCCAATTGTTGCCAATTCGAGCCCTCTGTACCCTCTCGAAATTCGCAGCGATTCTCTGATTGCAGAGGATGCTGCACCTAGGGCACAGTATCATGCCTGTATCTCCTTTGTGGCATGTCATGAGGTAATCCTTAAGACTAGCATCTCCAGCGTGATTATCCTCCATTTTATACTTCTCTTTTTCTAAGTATTTTTCTACCTCCTCCATCTCAGAGTGAGGTCTTTCCATGTCCACCATGTTTACCTCAACATCCTCCCCTTCAGCTTCATCATTTCCCCATCCTGTGGGTTTTATATCTTCAATGTGGACCTTCGAACTCTCTGGGGAAGAATATTTGACCAAATAGTCAAATTTTCCACTGGGTTCCCCTAGAGTGTCCCATATTTCCTTCTGAGGGGAAGTTGGCTTCGTGATTTGGATTTTCTCCAATTCCAGCCTCAGGCCTTCAGTGACCTGTGTTAGTTCTTGGCTTTGATTTTCCTGGCCTTCAGTAGCCTGGGTTTCTTTTGCAACAGCTACAGGTGCTGCTTCAATCGAAGTCTCTGGTAGCTTCTGGACGTCTTCAGTGACCTCCTTATCGACTTCGACCATCACCCAGCTTTCATTTTCAGTACCTTTCTCTCTTGTTGGGACATCACTTTGGTCAGCTTCCACCATGTTAATCTCTCCAATGCATGCAGGCTCGGAGTAGTTGGTGTCTGCGACGTCCAAGGGATCTTCGTCCACTTTCATCTTTGCCTTATCAGCAAACTTCAGTCTGCCATCTTTGATTGCATTCTGAATTAGGTCCCTGAAAAGAAAACACTGTGAGGTTTTGTGGCCTAGGAAACTATGATATTTGCAAAATCCTCTCTTCTTTCTTTGATCTAAAGGAGGTATTTTGACATTTGATGGCACAATGAGTTGGCCATCTTTGACAAGTAAATCAAAAATCTCGTCACATTTAGTGACATCGAAGGTATAAACCTTCTTTGGGAATTTGTCACTTTTCTCATTTTCAACAATCTCTTTCCCTTTTGTGGGAACCAATAATTTGCAGGAGTAAGGTGGTGCCTATTTCAATTCAGCGAGGTCGATTTCGACCTCTTCGAATTCGAATTCAGGATAATTTTCTGCTTCCTCAGTTCCAACATAGGAGATCCTCTCCTTCTTGTTATTCTTAAAGACTCTGGCCTTTTCGGCCTTTAGCCTTTCGACCTGTCGAACCCTATCGGCTAACTGAGCCATGTCCCTCAAATATTGAGTGTCTAGTTTCTTTCGAATAAAGTAATCCAAGCCACCAGCGGCCATTTCGACTAACTCATGTTCAGGCACTACTGTGTAACATCTGGATTTCAAAAGCCTAAATCTATTCAGATAATCATCTATGGGTTCAGTGAACTTTCTCTTGACACTGGCTAATTCCTTCAAGCTTATTTTCGACTGTCCCATGTAAAACTGTTCATGGAATAATCTCTCCAAAAGAGCCCAAGTATCAATGGACCCAGGAGGCAAAGTGGTAAACCACGTGAAGGCGTTTTTTGTCAGGGAACTTGGGAAGTATTTGATCCTGAGATCTTCATTATTGGCTATATCCCCCGCTTCAGTTAGATATCTGGCTATGTGTTCGACTGTTGACTCATTGGTATCCCCAGCGAACTTTGTAAATTTAGGGACTTTATATCCCCTTGGCAAATCAGTGTGCATTATGCAATCTAATATAGGAGAAGCATAATTTGGCCTTCTCATTCCTGTGTTGAGGCCATTCTGGGCCATGACTCTCTCTATCATGGTGGTTAGATTGTTTTCTGCCAAGATGTTATCGTTTCGAATTCTATGAACGACAGCATCAGTATCTTGATTTCGACCTACCATGACAACCCCCCTAGGTTGTTCTTCTCGAAACTCTGGGACTTCCAGCCTTTCGACTCTTGCCCCTGGTTCCATAATTTCTCTTTGTGGGCCTGGGATCATTGGAGCTTCTAGCCTTTGTGCCCTTGCCCCCAAGTTAACTTCTTCTCTAGGTGGTCTATTGTTTGGGTCGTTAGTAATTCGTTCCATAACAGGTATGTTTGCTCGAACTCCCGCCTGATTCTGCCTACGCCTTTCTGGGGGAGCAAAGAAATCTGCTATTCGACTCATGTTATCAGCGTTTTCTCTGTTTGTCACAGTCACATTTTGTACTATTGGAGCAAATATTTCCTGCATAGTTTATGCTAATACCCCTATCATATTATGGTTACTGTCATCCATCAATTGCCTAAAGGCCAACTGGTTTTCTGTGGTTAAAATAGGCATTGTGCTATAACCCACTGACCCTTGGTTATTTGTCATAAACTGATTCGCCCCAGACCCAGACCCTAATTGTGGTGATGAATTCGATGTGGAATTGTGTAAACCTGCCATAAAGATGTTGGCATTCCGTAAGAGGAATTTCTGGTTCTATTGCCATCGAAACCGGGTGGTCTAGTTAGTGGAGTGGCGAAATGGGTTTGTGTCCCTGATGGTGGAACAAATCCCCCAGGATAACCAATGGTTCCAGTATTTCCTAAGATCGAACTATTAGTTCATATACCACTTATTCCATTAGTGGCTATATTACTGGTTGAAGATGCAACAGACTGTGCATTCGAAGGGATCACATTAGATGTTCCCATCGAAGCGGATACATTAGTGCCTGTTGTATGTGGGGCATTTTGTTCCCCTTGTTGATTGTCAGAATTAGACATCTTGTTCAAACGTTTTCTTCTGGATAAGGGTTGGTTGCTGTTGGTTATTTTACCACTTCTTAGGTTCATAAAACAGCAAACTTCTTAGGTTCCAACGTTTTTATAATGGTTATGTCTCAACAATCTTTATTTCTAATGTCCAACGATTTGTCCCACCGGATGTGCCAATTTGTTTCCAGTGATTTCTGGTAAACAACCGCTAGTCCTCCAAACTATCGAATAAACTTACTGACTATTATTCAATTTCTCTGGTAACTCGCAGGATCGACTAGATTGATCCTAGGACGTGTTGGTCATTAGGGTAACTCTCATGATCGAACAGGTATTCATGGTTGGTATTTAGAATATTGTGTAGGTGTTTGACTTATTTCGATTTCTCTCTTAAAGATCTAAAGGTGTAATCAAAATATATGTGCGCGAAACTAAATTGCATGAATAAATGTTAATTGTAAAGACATGTAAAATTGCATAAAAGACAAGTAAATGACTTCGAATTATAAAAACAAAACAGTTAATGTAAGAGATTCAAAATATGAAGAAAGCGTTTAATGCAAGAAATCTGTAAAATGACTTTAAGTAAAAATAGGTGTTCGAAGGATAAAAACTTGAAGATAAAGGCATGAAAAGTATGACAGTTTTCTGAAATGTAAAGTGTTTGAAATGGAAAGAAAACATTTAAATGTAAGGCATCAATGAAAAGATTTCGAATAAAAAGACTTTAAATGAGAAAACTTGTAAATGGTATTTGGCAGAAAGATAAAGGAAAGTACTGGGAATGATAAAAGGTTTTCATTAAATCATAAATATGTGGTGCTATCATACGTACATTGCTCTTGCATTTGTTTTCCTAGCCATGTGGTAATTTGAATGTTTACTGAGTTTTTTGTACAAATAGATATGACACACGAAATCCTAATACTAAGACTTCTATTTATACTACTTCGACCATAACGGTCCTGCTATAAGATTCTGCCACGTTCAGAACATGCAGAACAATGCCTCTCTCTTGTTTCCACGTGTCTTCAAATGCTCCAGCACATAAATTTTAAACTTCGAATATCCCGCTTGCATTTGAATTTCAAATGTTTTGGCACTTCTCCGCTTCGAACGCACTTCTTAGACACAACCTTGCTGTCATTTCGAGACTTCTTTGGATATATTCTCATAATTGCCACTCGAAGCTCCAAGCTTTGATATGCTCATTCGAAACACTGCTTCTGCTATTTCGAAACGTGACGTTTTGTTTCATTTCGATCGAAACGTCCAATTCACCTGGCTTCTAATAATATTATCAAAATCTTCAGCCAACAATATGCTTGATTTCTTGATATACTTATGAAAGCCCTTTCCAATTATACAACTCATCTTTGGGAGACCGTGTACATGTTAAGTTTCTTGACATACTTTATGAAAACACTCCACCCTTACATGGCTCATGCTTGGGGCGTCGTGTACATTGATTTATTAATATGCCTTATGAAATCACTTCGCTGAAAACACTTCACCCTTACCCAAGTCATGTTTAAAAAGTCAAATACATGTCTATTTTCTTGATATATCTTATGAAAATACTTCACCCTTACACTACTCATACTTGAAAGAATGTGTGCGTGTGTGGTTTCTTGTTATAAATTTTAACATAAAAATCAAATATATTTTTGTGAAAGATATTTTTAAAAGTAAAAAAACTAATAATTTTTGATTTAACGTTGTTTTCTACAAAAATATCTTTTCAACAAGTTATATCAACAAGGTAAAACATGGTTAAAAAATGTATAAAAAACCAATTTTAATAAAAAAATAAAAAAAATGACATACTTTTCAGAAATTTAACTGTTTATTGAGCAAGAAACAATCAAGGGCGAAGAAACGGCTGAAAAACGCTTCGCTATTTCACTATAGTCCCAAAAACTGAAGAACGACGCATCATTTTCAGGGATCATCAAAACACGCAACAGTATTAGAAATCGCGAAAGATCAAAAGTTAAAGGCATTGCAAATTTCACCGCTTCCGTGAAGATCGAAACATGGACGACGAATTGCTTGAGTTGCAGAGACAGTTCGAGTTCGCTCAACAAGCGAAGTCCAGTATTTGATTACCCGATCGAAACGTCGTTGAATTAGTCCAGAAATTGCAGCAACTTCAAGTCATCGATTTCGAGCTTCTCGTACGCTCTTTGCTTCGTCTTTTATTATTTTTAGCAATTAGGTTTAACGGATTTGATTCTTAATAATCGATTGTATTTTCTTGCTTTTAACCTAATTCATTGTGTTATAATTGATCTTAATCAAGTGTTTGTTTATACGGTCGATAGGATCAACTGAGAAATGAGATGGTGACTAAGGTGAAGAGATTAGGGCGAATTTCTGTGATTGATCTTGCTGATGTTACTGGAGTTGACTTGTACTATGTTGAGAAATTGGCTCAGAGTATTATAACTGATCACGGGGAATTGATGTTGACTCAAGGGGAAATCGTTACGGAATCTTACTGGGATTCGATTGCGGAAGAGATTAACGAGAGGCTTCAAGAATGTAGTCAGATTGCTTTGACGGAACTTGCTGCGCAATTGAATGTTGGTTTGGATTTGATTGCGTCTGTGTTGGAGCCGCGTCTTGGAACTATAGTGAGTTTTGTTTGTTTGTTTGTTTTGTTTGTTTGTTTGTTTGTTTTGTTTTGTGTTGGTTTTGGTATGTTTTTGGAGTGGTAAGTGGAAATTGTGATTTGATAAATGATTGTTTTGAGAATAGGTTAAAGGAAGGCTTGAAGGTGGGCAGTTGTATACTCCTGCCTATGTTGCTCGTGTTAGTGCCATGGTTCGAGGTGCTGCTAGGGGCATTACAGTTCCGACAAATTTGACAGTGTTATGGAGCTCGTTGCAGAATTTACTGCAAGAAATGGATGGAGCCAGTGGTGTGGCTGAAATTTCAGGGTCTGTACGTGCTGGAGTGCATTGGACACCAGCTGTGAGTGACATGATTTGACATAGATTGGATATTTCTTTAATTGATGCCTGAATTTTATGGTTTTCATATTTGATTTAGGCATTTGGAGCTGTTCACTTCTTGTTACACATTATTGTTTAATTGTTTGATTGACAAAAATTGGGATAATTTCCAAATTCTTTTGCTATACTCCACCTCTAATTTATAACTCTATAATCCTTTTACTGTTAGTGTCTATAGGGGGCAGTGGCAGTACTAGTAGTCAACTGTTGTGGCATATGCATTGATGCCATTAACTTAGTTCCCATATTAATTATTTGAAGTTGTTTATTGTGTTTTTATGTCACATGATAGGTATTTGCTGTTGCTCAAAAGGAATCTGTGGATTCATTCTTTTCACAAGTATGAACTCTCTCTTCTATCGTTTTTCTCTTTTGCTTAAGATGCCAAACATTTCACCTAGTAATAATAGCATATGATCCATTGGTTTGAGCTAGATAACTGTCTTTATAGGCTTTGTTTGAATGTACTTGTTTACTGAACTGCTCCATTCATGTTGTGCTGCATTTGTGTGCTTTAGAATTCTTTTATCAGCTATGACGTTCTGCAAAAACTTGGAATTCCTCAGCCCGTTCAATTCTTGCAGGTAACTAAGTTGTTCTTATGTTGATT
>OX451738.1:379190275-379357127 GCA_948472305.1 Vicia faba
GATCGTATCTGGATTGTATTTTGAATGAGTGACAAAATGACATCCCAATCTGAATCGTATATGGACTGTATTTTGAATGGGTAACAGAATGACATCCGAATCTGGATCGTATCTGGACTATATTTTGAATGGGTGACAAAATGACATCCTAATTTGGATCGTATATGGACTGTATTTTGAATGAGTGACAGAATGACATCCAAATTTGGATCGTATCTGGACTATATTTTAAAGAGAATCTGGAGTAAGTATCAGAATTTCATCCATATCTGGATCGCATCTGAACTGTTTCTAGAAGAGAATCTGGAGTAAGTAACAGAATGTTAGCCATATCTGGATTGCATCTGAACTGTTTCTAGAAGGAATCTGGAATAAGTGTCAGAATGTCAGTCGTATCTTGATTATATCTGAACTGTTTCTAGAAGAGTGTATGGGAAGGAGCCCGTGTAGGATTTCTTTAGCTGGTCGTGTAGATAATTATCCTGGCTTTTTACAGGTATTAATTTCTGACCTTTTGAAGATTATTGACAATAACCATCTATTGGTTAACCATTTCTTAAAAAAGGTAAAACGTTAGCTGTATGCAATGTCATGATGTATGAAATACATGGTGCAATGATGTTCTCAAAATAAAAGAGGTTGTGTCGTATGCATTTGTCATGTACGTAATATGATGTATGAAGGGCGAAATGTTATTTGAATGTATCTTTGTCTGGGAAAATAAATCATTGGCAAATGCTGGGGAGTCATTAAATCCCGGACTACTATTGAAGAGTAGGTGAGTCTTCAAACTCTGCTTAGCATATTTCCACCAAGGATTCATGTTTTGTTGTTTGAGGAGAGCTCCGCTGAGGAATGTTGAAAACTCTATGAGAGTGGTGATTCCTGCTTGGGGAAAAAAAGTTTAGGAGTCTCAGTTGTTCGTTGCTCTATTAGGGAGTCGAAGTTGAACTGATATCTGGTCGGGTCCAGGCTTCACAATAACTTGCAGGGGATTATAGAGTAGTCTTATTGGGGAAGAGGAGTTATGGTCTTTTGATTTATAGTAGTCGGAGAGGAAAAATCAAACTGGGGAATCTATAGTTTGTTGGGGAAATAAACCCTGTTGTCGGTCTGTTGGAGAGGTGTCTTCTTTACTGGGGAAAATTCTCGAGGGTTCTTGAGGTCGACTAAGCTGGTGAGAAGTTTTCAGAGATTGAAAATCTGGTTGGGAGTTATCCTATGAGAAGGATCTTGGGAAGATTTGTCACTTCCCCTAGTAGTAAGTGTTGTAGTAATGCCAGAAAATGTTTGCTTGGTCGTACATGACCCTTTATGTGGGAGCCTGTTTGCCCTCAGAGTTAATCTGGTGCACCTTGACACTTGAGATTTTGATCACATTTCTGGTAGCCCTAAACTTCCTAGAGATATTTTCTAAGACTGTTGTGGAAGAAATGGAATACCTGATACTGACACCATCTGATACTACTGGAATAAACGAACAAATTGGTGGTACCCAAGATCTTTGGTCAAGTCTCAGAATTTGCTAAGAACTGTCATGGGAGGATCCGAAGACATGATACTGACACCATATGATACTGTTGGTACAGACAAGAAATTTGATGGTAACCAAGATCTTTATAGTGGATATTGTTCAAACCCATGATCAACATGACATTTCCCCTTGAGTGACACATATGGAGATTTGCCCCTGGTTATTCAACAATTCTTTGAATCTTGACTTGACTGCCCCAGATGTGTTGGAAAAAGGTCATGTCGTGCCCCTTTGATAATGAGAGATTTGTCATTTGGAAGTGTCTTTCCAATCGAAGTGATTTTGTTCACTGAGAGAGCTTTCGTTCACTGGATATTCGTTGTGTGAATTTCTCCACTGTCAAACAAATAGCCATATGCAAACAACGATATTCAAATAATGCAAAGTTTGTGCTTGTCTTGAAATTTTGAAAATGCATTTTAGAAAGTAAAGAAGTTTTGTAAGAAAATTCAAACTCAGGATTTAGGATAAAGCCTTACAGGAGTCAGGATACCTTTTGTAACAGTATGCTTTCAAAATAACCCATGCTTCAATTAGGACTTTTGAAGGGTTGCAGCGTGGCTTGGTTCACAGTTTAAGAAACAAAGGATAAAGGCTCAAAGTGTGTTTGTACCCACCCGCTCTTTGTGATGTTCTTCAGTCCTAAACTCAGTTAATTGTGCGCTTGAACTCCAATTGAGTCTGGAATAACGTATTGTGATGGTTCAGACAAGTTAAGTTTTTCGGAAGGCAGTCATTTTTGAAACATTTTTCATGTTGTTGATAATTTGTAGTGACCTCTTTCTTTTGATTTATTATCCCTGGTTTTTGTCTGACTGTTCTTGTTTTAAGATTATAGTCAGCGTGATGCCCTAGTTTTATTTAAGTCTTCTTCGTAGGTTTTGACTTAGTGGGTGTTTCTTTTGAGAGATAATGATTTCCTATTTGATAGGGAACCATTACCATCTTTTGGTTCAGAAGGAATGTTTTTTATGTCATTCGTTGTATTATGGGATGACAGTTTACGGCTAAACACGCGCTTGAATTAACTGAGAGATTACCCTGCCCTAGGTTTTGATTAAAGGTTTCAATTTCTGTAAGAAAGAAAACTTGTACTTCTTTGGCTCAATAGGGTTGACTAGGTATTATCCTCCTTATAACTCCAGTGTTTAGCAATTGAAAGAACGCATGTACATCGTCAGCAAGGTCTGTCCAAAAGCATACTGTATGAGATTATGGCATTGTTTTCGTCATCCTCCTTCTAAAGGCTCGCAACTTTTGAAACAAGAGTTGAATATCATAAAGGGAGTAAAAATCATAGTTTAAATATAATGAAAACGAGTGGATTAAATCAAGACAAACATATGCAATGCATTAATGAAACAAAGTTTAACATTAATAGATAAGTGTTTGAACAATGAAAGAGACTACAACTTGAAAATTCAAATGAACAAAAGCTTTCAATGATGCGTCATAGGAGAAGTGATCACGTTTGGAGTCTCCGGAGGGTCAAACTCAATCTCCTTGGCATCAATCATGTCTTGGACCTTGTTCTTCAAAGCCCAACAGTTGTTTCTGTCGTGTCCCGGACTATCTGAGTGGTATGCACACCTTTCATTGGGATGATAGGTAAGAGCGGAAGTGTTGGGGTTCCGGAGAGGAGCCTTTAACGTAATCAGCTCTACCTTTAACATGTGTTGTAGCGCTTGAGCCAGTGACATGTTGATATTAGTGAATTGTCTTTTAGGCGCGACCTCCTTACGCTGATGTCCCTGTCTTTGTTGAGCAGGTAGAGGATTAGAGATTAAGATTGCTCCTACGTGTTGGTCATGATGACTCTTTTGACCATACACAACATTGGACTCTTTCTTCCCAATGTATGGATTTTTCTGAGCATCAGGGGTGTAGCTTCTTGGATCTTTCCACTTATGAAGCCAACTTCGACTCCTTCTCCAGTCAATATTAGCTCAGTGAACCCGACCGAGGAACTTCCGATTAGGTGTTTGAAGAAAGGTCCTGTCAAAGTTCCCATGAAGATATCAATCAACTTCATGCCAGTTAAAGGGGGTTGCACCCTACCAGCCAGATCTCTCCACTTTTGGGCGTATCCTTTGAAGCTCTCGTTGGAACCCATGGTTATGTTCTTCAATTGCACATGAGTTGGTGCAAGATCAGTGTTATACTGGTACTGCTTATAGAAAGCAGAAGCTAAATCCTCCTAAGTGTGGATGCGAGAACTCTCCAATTGATAGAACCATTCGAGTTCAGTCCCTACTAGGCTCTCTTGGAAGAAATGGATCCACAACTTTAGATCAGTTGTGTATGGTTGAATCTTGCAGACATAAGACATTAAGTGCATCTTAGGGCAAGAGACTTCATCGTACAAGGCAAAGGTAGGAATTTTGAACTTTGGCGGGATGACCACTCTAGAAACCAAACCCATGTCTCCTAAATCCAAGCCAGGTATCTGCTGAATTTCCATAGCAATAAGGCGATCCTCCAACTGTTTGTACTTGTCATCAGCGGGAGGATATTGTTCCTCAGAGTAGTCAGATTCGACTTTATCAATCTCCAGACTGTTGTCTTCTTCATGACTATCCCCCATGTTGGATGGAGTTGGAAGATCTAGAGCTCCCTTGATTGGTCCCTTAAGTCTTCTTCCCAAGTTCAGGACGCCTACTGACTTCTTGGACTTTTTCTTCTTGTCTTTAAGAAGATTCTTCAGGTCCTCTTGCCCCTTAGACAAAGCCAGGAACATTTGTTGGAATTGAGTGTTTTGAGCTTGGAGATCTTTCACTGTTTGTTCTATATCCATCTTACTGAAATAAATAGTAGGAAGATAAGGAGACCTGTATGGGAGAAACCTGTCATGATATGATGCATGACATGTGGATGCATGTTTTCAAGGATCTCGTGGGGTTAGTAGTCACTTAAATTTTTTATTGGAGAACTTTGTATCAGTGGATGTCCTTCCACGAGAATTAAGCTTCACCATGTCGAGTGGGTTGTAGCCCTTGACTCAAGGTTGTTGTACTTGATTTTTGACGGTGTTTGGTTAGAGGAAAATAAATCCTCCCGCCCCTTGATAGACGCCTGGTTCAATGTGACCCTGCATCATGGGCCCTTGAGATCCTTGAAATGGTTATTGAAAATGCTATGGTATGATGTTATGTACAAGTATGCAATGTAAGCAAGTTTATATACAAATAACCATATACACACAAAGTAGACAAGTCCTTAGGTTTAGGCTTGCATGGAGTTTGTAGGTAAGTACCCTCTTGAAGTTTAGTTGGCTCAACCTGTCCTAGTAATAGTAACTGAGTTCTAAGGGATCTCAATATCAATGACCTTTCCCACAAGCTTCGTTCGATAGGCGATTGACTCGCAACTAAACAAAACTCAGGAGTCAAGTCTCAATGAGTGTAGCATCGAGTATCTGCCGACCTTGGGAATACACCAAAGACAGCCATCTCGCTACGTCCTAATGGCCAAGTTGTTCATTTAAAGGTTCTAAGGTCAGTTGACGCTTTATGACACCACGCAGCGGTCCTGTATTCTCCTTGATTAACTCAAGGGCTAACGGTACCAACCAAAGTGTCGCATCAACGTAGCCATCACTTCAACCGTGTCGGTATACCCCACACAGTTTCCATGATCTATTGCTACTTACCCTAAAAGGTTTTCCCCAGATCCGGGTGGAGGATCAGAACAAACCAAAGCAAGGAACCAAAATGTAAAGCATGCAAGTCAAACAAGGAAAGCAAGTAAATGTGATCTAACCCTAAGGTAACCCCACTTTTAAGTATTTTCCCCAGTAGAGTCACCAGTTATGTAACGCGGTGGGAAAACTGACTTGGTTGTTTTACGTTTTATCGCAAATGTTGCGGTTAGCAAGAGTTGCCACCTACTTTTCTTTTATCCAAAAGGAAAGGCTGAAAAGAATAGGAAAGACCTTTGAGATGTTTTCTTGAGTTCGAGGGGTAGATTATAAAAAGGGAAGGTATTAGCACCCTTTTTATCCATAGTTATCTATGGGCTCTTAGTTGCTTGCTAGATCACTTGCTTTTGTTTGATAATGTGCTTCGTGTGATTTTTGAAAGTATTTTGAAAAGGCGCCATTGTTTAGGAAAACATTGTAATAATTCTCGTTTGTAAGAATGTATACAAAATGTTGATCTTTTGAAAATGTTTCAAGTTTGAAAGATGTTTTGAAAGTGTTGGTGTTTGTTTTGAAAATAGCAAGGATGTTTTGGTTTGAAAATGAGCAAGCAACTAGGAACATTCTACCTACTCAAAAGTATTTCTTGTTTATTTCCTCTTTCCTTTGACATTGTTATCTTACCATTGATTTGGTAAGAAACCCTATATTTGGATGTAAAATGGATGGACATGGGTTATCGTATAGCCATGATAGCAATATTGTGAGATATCTTAGCAATTCTCTTTGAGGGACTAAGATCATTTTGAAAGGCAACATTGATAGCGTCATCGAGGGACTATGATCTTGTATTTTGATTTGTTTTTGCTAAGATACCCCACATGCATAACATGGCCATTTTTCATAAGGCAACAAAGTGGATTTACCCTAAGGGTGTAAGTGTGAAAGTGTGTTGGTTTACATGCATTGTTTTGTCTTGATTAGGGTTTTCTAATCATTGGTTTTAGTCTTGCCATACAAAATCCTAATTTACTAGCATTTATATATAAAGCATTAAATTGTGGAAAATAAAAATACTAAATTATTACATCATTAGGGGAGGGGGTGTACAAATTTACAAATGGAGATTTCGCAAGAAAATTAAATCTAATTAACTATTACAACTATATTGAATAAATATACAAAATTGAAGATAAAATGCAAGAATGCAAAAGTGGAAAAAGAAATGATTTTTGTTTGGACTTTTATGAAAGGATTTTAACCTAAACCTAATTAAGAAAATGGTTAACTAAAATTAGCTAAAACTAAAACCTAAATTAATTAACAACGAATAATAAGTTAAAAATGATTTTTTAGGGTTTTTCATGAAAAGATTTTAAATAATAAATTATATATGAAAGTCAATTAATTTAATTAAAAGGAAGCCTAAGTTCTAAATTATTTAATTTACAAGAAAATAATGTTATAATAATTAAAACTAATTATCTAAGTATTAAAAAAATAAATTAATTTACTAAAAGAAAATGTTTTTTATTCTTTTGTTTTATGAAGAAAAATAAACTAAATAAACATAAATAATAAAATAAAAATATTTTTAAATTTTTTTAGTAAAATAATAATAATGAAAATGATAATAATAGTAATAAAATATATGAAGAAAATATGGAATAGAAATAGAAATAGATAAAAAAACAAAATAAATAAAAAATCAAATGGGCCAGGAGTGTAAACATAGTTAGGGGGGTTAGGATCAGCAAACAAATAGCCAGACCCAAGTTAGAGGCCCAGCACTGCAAACAACAACCAAAAAAAGTTTAAAAAAAATGAAAAACAAGTAAAGGGTACCAATAGGGCTCGAACCTAGGTCCCTCTGGTTACAGGCGTACACTTTAACCACTAGGGTGGTGCTACATCCGTTAACATTGACACAACAATAAATACATAACACATATTTTTCCCTGACTGTACTTCATCTTTAACCTCCAGCCAAAGGATTTCAAACTTGCATTCCTCAACCATTTTCAAAAATGTAAACATGAAACTTGTGCATTTTTCCAACACGAATCCAACCATGTAACTAATTTAAGCTAACATTCAAAGGTAAGGATGAATTTATGAAATTACCAAATTCTGACCTAAACGTTCCAGCAAATTCAAACTCAAAATTCTCCATGATTAAGCAACATAAATGAAATCTATGGACATGTATAGTTTCAGGGCAATGATATCTACATTCTATCTTCACAAATGCAAGCCTAACAATGCCTAAATAATGAGATAGAAGGTCAAGCCTAACAATGCATAGAGTGGTTAATACTTTAGACATGCTTGATTTTGGTTTATATGGTGTGTGTGTGTGCAGAAAGAACAAGTTCAATTCCCAAGGAGAGTGAACTTTGTGATTAAAGCCACTTTCAAGAATAGCAATGGTGCCTTTCTTCCAAAAATGGAAATGCATCTTGGATAATGGTTCAAATGCTTGGACAATGGCTCCATATGTTATGTAAACATTTAATTAAGAAGTGAATTTAAATTTAGAATCCTACAAAGTGAGATTATGCAGCATGGCTATGTGATTTGGTCCATTGTGCATCACAAATTCTGCCTTGTAAAACAACTTGAAACCTTAACTTCTGACCTTCGATTCGCCTTGATAAAAAATGATCTCAAGGAGTTCTATGACATTTTGGAAAGCTTGTAATGTGATATACAACCCCTATTTGAATCACTTTTGCAAAATCCAATTGGAACTATATGAAACTTGACCCAGAAGTTAGGTCAAAATCCTGACCAAAATGCTTAAAATTTCACTAAGTGTTTTAGTTTTATGAACATGATTTCATGGATTAATAACTTGAAATTCAAGCATTTATATGAGGAGTTGTGTAAAGAAATGTTTTATATCTCATTGAGGTATACAAATTTCATGTTGAAAGTTTCCTTTGAATCATCTTTCATCATGGTGAAAAATTGGCTCAAATTTGTGAAAAAATCTGAAGTTTTCAACACTTAGAAAAATTTCTAAGTTTGGAAACTTTGACTTTTCAAAATGAAATCTTGAATTTTTGATTTCTTGATGAACAAGTTTCATATTTTGACATGCTTTGATGAATTGTGATCTTTGACACTTGATTTTGACCAAAAAGTCAAAGTTTGACTTTTCAGTGTGCAGTTGACTTTCGATCATTTGACTGAAAATTAACTATCAATTAATTGACCTTGAGCAATGTTTTGAGTCATTCCATTAGCTAAAAATGATGCAATTGAATCCTTGAGATCATGTTTCCAACCAATCAACCATTTTCTAGGTCAAAAATCAGAAATTGCCTTTTCTCAATCAAAACCCTAATTTTTACCATTTTGTCCTTTTGATGATCTGATCAAATTTCTTGAGGAATTATGGTCCAAACTTGATCAAATGACATATATAAGTTCATAATGTTGATATGGATAAAAAATTATGAAGTTTTACTGTAAATTGACCACAGTTGACTTTTTCCTCAATATAATTGATTTTTAGGTCAACTGATCAATTGATTGAGCAAAAATGTGATCCAAGACTTGAAACTTGACATGAGCAATCTTGAGGGTCCATAATGATCCATGAAAGTCATATGAGGCATTAAAAGTTCAATTATCCTTGTGCAATCTCAAACCCTAATTTTCAGTCATCAGAGCTTGAGGAGGTGTCTTGAGCTGATCAACCCTAGTGCAATCTTAAACCAAAGGAGATCTTATGAGAAATTACTTGATAAATGAGAGGGAAAATTTTGGGGTACAACATCATGCAACATTTGTATCAACCGCTGTTTAACACTAAGCTCCAAATTTGCACCTATCTTGACTTCTTTTCAGTCCTCTTCTGAGTCCAAGTTTATTGTCTCAACTGGCTCTTCATGAGGTTGTATAGACCTTTCTTCCTGCTATAACAGCCTAGCAAGTTCTCTGGGTAACTCACAATCTTCCTAACCTTCTTCCTCGGCTTGGTTGATCGAATTTTCAAAGTCATAACCAGCAATAGCAGAACTGTTATCAATGGGATCCATAGTGGATATGGATCTGTAGTTTGATACGTGAGTATGTGTAAGAGCATAGTTGTATAGACAAAGTAAAAAGCAGAAAAGAAGAAAAGAGAGCGCAAAATTTATATGCATAAATGTCCAATTCTTTATTAATTCCATATGAAATTGAAACATGATAACCCTCACAATTAAACCATTGTGCCCCAGGTAAGACACATGGCCATAGAGTTTATATTGTTTATTACATGTCTGAAAAAAAGAAAGAAAATTACTTCTGAACAAAAGTAATCGGTATAAAGTCTCTAGCCATCCAGTTATTGGGTCCACCGTTGGTAGTAGGGAAGATCCAACTATCCATGTCATAGTCACCATCATTAATTTCTAAAGCGTTGACCCCATGACCGTTGATGCATAGGGGAGGTCCTCCAGCACGAGCACGACGAACAACCCTTTGAGCCCCTTAAGAGAAACCCAAACCAAACTTATCAGATTTGTACGGAATGTCAGGGAGCTGGCCCCAGATGGTACATCCACCTTCTTCAATAACTGCTTTGGTATCCTTGAGAGAAGCCATATTCAAGGGAGGTCAGGTAATCTTCAGCATATTGGTGACAGTTTCAGTTGCAACCATAGTCTGGGGCACCTCTTCGAAGTTCTAACACATAGTCTCGATGAAATCGCCATCCATTTCCACATACCTGAAGGAATTCAAATGGCTTACCATGTATTCTTCTTCACCATGTACCGTGACAATCTTTCCTTTTACCGGGTACTTCATCATCTGATGTAGAGTGGACGTGACCGCTCCCGCCCCATGGATCCAAGGGCGACCCAATAGACAAGAATAAGATGGTCTAATATCTATCACGTAGAAGGTGGAGTCAAAGGTCTGAGAACCAACTTTGATGGGGATGTCCACCTCCCCGTGTACCATCTTTTTCGAACCATCGAAAGCCATCACTACTATGTTATTGGGCTTCAGGGTTAAACCTTCAGAGTCCAATCTATCTAGAGCCTTCTTGGGAAGCACGTTCAAAGATGAACCAGTATCTACTAGAACATGGGCCAAATTAGTTCCCCTGCATTTGACGGAAACATGTAGTGCATCATTGTGTTTTCTCCCTCTGGGTGTCAGGTCAGCATCGAAAAAACCCAAACCGCTATAACCCGTCAAACTGGCCACACAATCTTCAAATTGGTCAGCGGATGTTTCTTGTGGCACATGGGCGGTTTTAAGGAACTTCACCAAAGCCTTTGCATGAGCTTGGGAGAATAATAGTAGGGCTAACATTGAAATCTTTGAAGGGGTCTACCTCAGCTGTTCGACCACATTGTAGTCGCTCTTCTTTATAATCTTCAAAATTTCTTCCATTTCCTTCTTGGAAGCCTCTGGGATAGATATTGAATGTGCCTTCGTCTGGAGAGGCTCAATCGATATGTCTTTGCCCCGAGTCTCGGCCGACTTAGTGATAGGAGTGGCAACAGGGGTAATCACAGGAATTGCGGTGGTAGTATTAGCAGGAACAACCGTAGGAATGATCACAGGATTAGTAACGACTTTTGGAGGAGAAATCTTAGGGGAGAACACTCTTCCACTTCTTGTTATTTTGCTTGTTCCAACAATGTTGCCAATGTCAGGATCAACATTTCTAGAAACTTGGTCTTCAGCAGCCAACAAGTCTTCCTTGACGCCGTGGTAGTAGACGTCAGCCCCATAGTTCCAAGGAACCACCTTGTCCATGGAATATGGGATTGGTCCTGGCATGGTGATGATCAGAGGAGCCAACTTTGGAGCAGATGTAATCCTGACGGGTCTTTTGGTGGAGGCCCTGGGAGGATTGGAGGAAATGGTTATGATTGAAACATCCTTGCAAGAAAAAGTTTGGACATGAGTCTTCTCAAACAAAATATATCTATCATCCATCAGGCGCTGAACACCTGCCTTCAACAAATGACAACCAGTCGGTAGAGACAAACATAAGTGGCAACCTTCGCCATAGCCCAGAAATAAACCGACTTTCAACAAGTTTCACTTAATGGTCATGAGGGGAGTAACAAGTTCCTCAACAGTAGTAACAAACATATCATCTTCAATAACATTAACACCACGGTCGTTCTTGGGCATAGGAGTAGTGATAACATTGGGAATCTCAAGAGCGTCAAATTCAATCTCCTTTTCTTCAATAAGGTCTTGCACCTTGTTTTTCAAAGCCCATCAGTCGTTGGTATCATGGCCTAGACTTTCTGAATGGTAAGCACAATAAGCATTAGGGTTGTAGCAAGGAGATGCAGTGTTGGGATTCTTCGGAGCTTCCCGCAAAGTTACCATATTAGATTTCAGCAAGTGAGGCAAGACTTGAGATAAAGTCATATTTATCTGGGTAAACTGCCTTACAGGTATTTCTACTCTAGGCTGATTATTCCTTTGTTGAGTAGGTGCAAGTTTAGAGATCATAACAGCCCCTACCGCTGGACGGTGTTCAGTTTTGTCCTGATTCTTATGGCTATAAGTCGCACTGACTTCCTTCTTCCCAGAAAATGGTTTCCTTACTGTCTTGGAGGATGCATCCTTTTGAATCTTACCACTCCTAATCCCAGCTCCCACTTTTTCTCCTTTCAAAATTAATTCAATAAAGACGACTGAGGAGCTTCTAATCAGATGATTGAAAAACGGACCAGATAGGGTACCCAAAAACATGTCCACTAGCTCTCTATCAGACAGGGGAGGTTGGACTCTTCCTGCTAAGTCCCTCCACTTCTGAGCATAGTCTTTAAATCCTTCGCTCAAGCCAATAGACATACTTTGGAGTTGTGTACGGGTAGGAGCAAGGTCTGCATTATACTGATACTTCTTGTAGAAAGCAGTAGCCAGGTCTCCCCGATTACGAATGTCGGTCCTTTCCAGCTGGTAGGACCATTCTAATTAAGTTCCGGATAGACTATCTTGAAAGAAGTGGACCCATAAGTCCTTGTCTGCAGTGTGAGGCTGAATCTTCCTCACGTAAGATCAGAGGTGCATCTTGGGACATGAAACCTCATCATATTTGGCGAACACCGACACCTTTAACTTTTGCGGCATGACAACCCCAGAGACCAAACCCAGATCTTCAAAATCCAACCCAGGAACCTTTTGGGTTTCCATTGCACTCAGACGTTCTTCCAGTTGTTTGTATTTCTTGTCGACCGGAGGGTACTACTCTTTGTTGTAGTCAGTATCATTATCAGATTCCCTTGGACTGGGGTCTTCCTCTCTTGTATCCCCTTCTTGATTATCTCCTTATTTTGATGAAGATGTCAGCTCAACCACTTGCCTTAGTGTTCCTTTGAACTTCCTTCCCATGTTCACCACACCAGCTGTCTTCCTTGGCTTCTTAGTCTTCTCTTTAACAATCATGGCTTTCAGTTCCTCTTGCCCCTTGGCTAGAGCCATGATCATATGTTGAAACTGAGCATTCTGAGTCTGTAGATCCTTCACTGTTTGTTCAAGAGCCATTGCTGAAATAAACAACAAAGAGGATGAGAAACCTGCTTATGCAATGATATGTATGATATATATATATATATATATATATATATATATATATATATATATATATATATATATATATATATATATATATATATATATATATATATATATATATATATATATATATATATATATATATATATGCAATGTTTTCAACGATTTCTAGGACTCAAATTTTCTTAAATAGAAAGAGAACAAACGTTAATTTTATTAAGATGTTTTATTGATCACAATAATGCCTCTTGGTCTCACAAGGGAACAAAGAAAAAATAAAACTCTAAGCAAAGAGACTCAAACTTCCCATCGTCGCATCCTCTTTGGTGCAATGTAAACATTTATACTCTTCTCCTCGTGAAGTAACCTGGTGAGCTCTAAAACCTTCTTCTCGCTGGCGTAGAATTTGGTTTCAAAGGTATCCCGTTCTTCTTTGAGTTTCATCTATGATTTTTGTAGCTCCTCAAAATCAGTTGGCATGTCAGGATGAAGAACAAGGTAAGAAATGTCTCCTTCAGCAATTGGCTCCATAATCACAGGTAAGATGGCGGGGTAAGGCATCATAAGACATTGAGCGCGAGAGCTCGCACCCATTTAAGGTAAGGCTCAAGAGGGATGGATTCTTGTGTCCTAGTGTCTTGCTATGAACTTTGTTTATCATGCCCCAAGCTCGGATGAATTTCTTACGATAACCCTGAACATCATTCTCATAGTCAAATGTGATTCCTTGGAAGAGTGTGTCGTGAAGACTATCTCTTCTAGCATAACCAAACTATCGCAGCACCAAACAAGGATTATAATTGATTCCTCCCATAATGCCTAAAAGAGGGATATTAGGGAATTCCCCACAGCGATCAATGATGGTGACACTCTCCAAGGACCGAGAACACCAATGAATATCCGAATGTGTAAGGGACATCAACCTATGAGACCATCTCATACCCTGCTCATTTCTCAAAATAGACCGAGGTAGGTGCGAAATAAACCACGTAGCCAATAGAGGAGTGCAACACAGAAGGGTCCCTCTTCTCTTTAGAGTGCGAGTATCAAGAGAGTGTAGAATATCCCCAAGTAAAGTAGGCATCGGATTATGCGACAGAAAAACCTTAATCGTATTCACATCTATGAGTTGTTCCGCGTTAGGGAATAGTGCCATCCCATAAATAAGAAGGGCCAAAATTTATTCAAAAGCTTGTAAATCCAGGTTATCCCAAAAATAGTGAGCTTTCTCAAATAGAAACTTAACTAGAAATCCTTGGATACCTCTTCTGGTTTCCCAATTTACCACTACATCAGACTGTTGTAAAGACAGAGCTTGAGCAATCTCTTCAGGATTTGGGTCTCTTTCCATAATGGTAGATGATTAAGGATAGGTACCCCCAATAATTGAGAAAACTCCTCCATAGTAGGCACTAACTGGTAATCAAGAAAAGTGAAGCACTGATGTAACAGGTCAAAGAACTGAAAGAGCACCTTTAATTTTTCTTCATCAAGGTTTGAAATGACCAAGCTGAGAAGTCGACCATGTTTTTCAGTGAAGAGATAGCTTTCAGGAATCCTTGATGCTAAGTCCTTGAGTTGAGGAGGTACTTTCATAAGGTTGACATGGATAGTGTTCCTGCGAGCGGATGTCATGTCCTACAAAACAAGACAAAGATAACCCGTAGAACATCCTTGAAATGGTTAGTATGATATGCCATGTTATGATGTCATGATTATTCTAAGAAATCACAGATATATCAAGCACAAGCAAATCACACAAAGACCTTAGGTTTAAGGCTTGCATGGGTTTTAAGGTAATACCCTCTTGAAGTTTGGATTGGTTCAACATGTCTTATAAAAAGTAATCGGGTTCTAAGGTGTTGTATCCCAATTTTTTCCCTCTCATTTCTCAAAAGGATCATCCTGGACCCCCAGGTTTGCTTCTATCAAGTTTCAAGTCTTGGATTACAATTTTCCATGAAAATCATTCACAAGGTCAAAATGGTCAAAAGCATACTGAAAAGTCAAACTTTGACTTTTGGATCAAAAATCAAGTTTCAACAATTATATTTCATCAAGACATGAAATTAGTTCGTCAAAATCAGAAGTCAGAAATTACTTTGAAAAAAATAAAACTTCTAAATATTTGGAAAATTTTCTAAGTGTTAGGAGAATATGATACTTCAAAACTTCTGGGCCAGCCTTCACGCAAGTGCAATTAGAATTTACAAACACGGTTCAAAACCTGATGCTTTAATCAGAACATGTGGAAGCGGTGTTATTTGGTCAGAACATGACTCTTCAGCATATGGAGCCTATGCTTCTGGTCTTCTGCAATCAAAACATCACCAAATCCTAAAACCTTGTTTAAGCATCCTACTACCCTGCTATAGCACAGTCCTACAACCAGCTGTTGATCCGGTCCAAACCTGCACTTTCTCAAACCCCATATTCGCACCAAATTAGCATAAAAAGTTTGTGATTAAAAATCAATGGAACAATATGCCAAAAAGGTTTAAATCTCATTTGTTTTCCCCCTAAAACCACAGAAAACTCACCTATAAATTAGTTGCTCCATCACACTTTCAAGGGGCTGGCTTTTGGAGAGAGAGAATCATCAAGGAGAGAAAAGAAACAGCAAAACCTTCGCATATCCAGAATTCCCAAACCAAACCAAAACCTTTATTCTTCCCTTTAAATCAAAGAACATAGCATTTTCTATTTCGTTGCTCTTGTTGACTCCAGAACATCTGAAGGCAGCAGCTCAAGTCCCAAACATACGCTCCAGATTCAAGGTAAGTCTTTCTGACTTTGAATATTTTCATTCAGAACATCATTAAATATGTAAATATCATAGTATCAATGTTGTCCATATTATTTCATGAGTAAAAAAAACGTGGATCAGAACTTCTTAAATAAAGCTAGGCTCAGAATTAGGATTAGAACTTCTATGAACTGTTGTGATTTTATATTTCTGATTTTCTGTCGTTAAGAACTGAATAAATTGAAGATGTTCTGACTAATGTAAGGAATGAGGTGAAATGTAATACAAAATTTCTTGGGTTTCCTTCTCTCTGTTTTAGCATAACACGGAACTTCTGAGTTCTCCTCACTGTTTTTAACACAAACACAAAACTTATGATTTTCACTCACTGTTTAACACAACACAGAACTTCTGATTTTCACTCACTGTTTAACACAACATCAGAACTTCTAGGCTTTCTTACTGTTTTAACACACACATAACTTCTAAGATTTCTTACTATTTTAACACACTCTGAACTGCAGCACGTAGCGACCCAAAACTTATGTTTTTTCCCTCTAACGTTTCTTTCAGGATTCTGTGCTTCAACTTAGAACTTTTGATCACCTCTGATGTTTCATACTGAACCACAGTGCGCCTGGCATCAGAACTTCTTATCCCCTTTGTTTTTCTTTCAGCAGCATGTTGATCCTATTTCTCTTTATTTTTCCTTTTTTCTCTTTTATTTTATTATTAGTACTATTTTTATTAATACAAAAAAGACATAAAAATATTTTATTTTTATTAACTAATTATTTCCTTTTTCTTCTAAATTCATTAAGACAAAAAAACCATTTTCAAAACAAGTTTTTTCCTTTTCTTACATTGTTCAATTAAATATGGTTGTAATAGATAATTAGGGTTTAAAATTCTTGCAAATCCCCGTTTGTAATTATGTACCCCCATCCCCGAAATGGTGTAATATCGTAGGACTTTACGTTTCTGCCATTTATCGCTTTCAAATATAAATTCTAGTAATTAGGGTGTGTATGGCAAGACATAAAATCAACAAATAGATAACCCCAATCAAGATTAAATGCATATAAATTAAATACACTTGAACACTAGCACCCTTAGGGTAATCCCACTTTGTTGCCTTTCAGAAAATAGTCATGTCCCTCGAATATGGGCGTTTTAGCAAAGACCCTCGATAAAAGATCGTACTCCCTTGATGACCCTGAATGTTGCCTTCGGTAAACGATCTAGTCCCTGAACAAAATTGCTAAAACATCCTATAGGTTGCCTTCGATGACTATAAAAAACGTCACACGCCCGTCCCTTCACATACAACGATGAGGTTTCTTACCAAAACAATGGTAAGATAACAAAATCTAAAGGAAGAGGAAAAGAATGTTTAAGACCTTTTGAGTAGGTAGGTTACTCCTAGTTGCTCGCTTGCTCACAATAAAACCATTTTTACACCCACAACTTCACTTTGAAACATTTTTCAAAAGACAAAACACTTTTTACGCGTTCTTATAGAGACGAGAACCATTACAAAGACATTCCTTTCCAAAATACTTTCGAAACCCACATCACAAACACATTTTCAAACAAAAAGCAAGTGATCTAGCAAGAAACTAAGAGCCCGTAGATAACTATGGATAAAAAGGATGCTAACACCTTCCCTTTTTATAATCTACCCCATGAACTCAAGAAATAATCTCGAAAGGTCTTTCCTGTTCTTTTTAGCCTTTCCTTATTGGATAAAAGAAAAGTCGGTGGCGACTCTAGCTAACCATAACAATTGCAATCAAACGCAAAACACCCAAGTCAGCTCTCCTATCGCGTTACATAAGGGATCTCAATATCATTGATCTTTACCACAAGTTTCATTCTGATAGGCAACTGACTTGCAACCAAATAAAACTCGGGAGTCAAATCTCAATGAGTGTAGCACTGAGTATCTTCCGACATTGGGAATATACCAAAGACGGCCATCTCACTACGTCCTAATGGCCAAGTTGTTCATTTAAAGGTTCTAAGGCCAGTTGACGCTTTATGACACCATGCAGTGGCCCCGTATTCTCCTTGGTTAACTCAAGGGCTACCAGTACCAACCAAAGTGTCACATCAACATAGTCATGCTTCAATTGTGAAGGTATACCCCGCACAGTTTCCATGATCTATTGCTACTTACCTAAAAGGTTTACCCAAATCTGGGTGTAGGATCTATAGTTACCCAAACAATAACCTTAAAATTAAAGCAATCAAACAGACAAATAAAATGGTTTATAAATTAACTAGACCCTAAGGTAAATCAAACTTTTATTATTTTCCCCAGCAGAGTTGCCAGTTCTATGATACGGTGACAGAACCGACTGTTAATATTAGTTTCATGCATATTTCCAAAAATTGGTCAACTTTAGAAATGCATATCTCTCGCAATTTTAATCCTAAGATGGTGTTCTTTTACTTTTTAAAGAGCTTAGGATTTCCTCTAAACAACCCTTTTGGTTTCATCTCAATTGGATCTTTCATGTTCATGTAAGGAGCTTTGACCCAAAAGGTATTTTTGTTGACTTTTTCAAAAGACCTATAATGTATGAGCTTGTATCTTTTGATTGGGGAATTTCTTAAACTTTAGGGATGAATAGATGTTGTAGGGAATTGGATTATCTTCAAAATGAGCCTTGGTGGAAAAATTTCTGATAAAGTATGAGAAAGTTATGCTTGGTCAAAGTTTGGTTGACTTTTCTTATAAAAACCCTAATTTGCCATTTTTTACTTTTGATTAGTTAGGAGCATTTCTTGAGGAATCATGATAAACCCTTTATTAAATGATGGATATCACTTAAAAATGTTGATGTTGACCAAAAATCTTGAAATTTGATTTTATTTGGGCCACAATTGACTTTTGAGCTAGTATAGTTAATTTCCGGGCATTTGAGCAGTTGATTGAGCAAACTTGTTGCTCAAGGCATGAAATTTGGCATGGATGATATTGAGGACAAATTAGTACAATGGATAACATTTGGGATCCTTGGGACTCACACATCTTGCTTAAAATTGAAACCCTAGTTGAGGTTCATTGCCTTAGGAGGAGAATTTGTCTGGTCAATTCTTGGTCATCCTAGGGAAAGTTGGGGACCTCTAGAGGCATGTCTTGAGTGAAATGGGAGGGAAAATTTTGGAGTACAACACATGATTTCATTGGCTGAAGGATGAAACATTGGTCATCTTCAACCTCTCGCCAGTCTCAAAAATAGGTTCCTCAAACTATAAAATTAGAACACGAGACTGGTACCATTCACTTCATCTCATCAAGACGAAGACAACCACACCTTCGCAGAAAATTTATATAAACTGTAGCTCAGTCAATTTGGAAAATTATTTTTGAAAAGGGATTTTAAATTTAATCGTAAGAATGTGCTTCCAGTTAAAAACAAGTGTTGCGACTAGGACCAGGATGATGAGAGCTTCACAATAGTATCAAAGTTTGAGAGAATTGGTGAAGGAATCTACCTATTGAAGTTAAGTTGCAGAGCTCTGAAACTGGACTTGGCTAACACAATTTAGAGAGTTTTAGAGCTTAATTCTTCTTCTGTTAGGATCATTGAGGATCATGGAAGGTGAATTGACAAAGAAAAATGATTAAGAAAAACTATAAGAGCAAATTCGAAGTAGAAAATTGAGTTCAAGAGAGAGTTTGGCAGAATGATTCTGGATTTCTAAGCTTGAGGAAATTAATGAGGGATGACCCTCTCTTCATATGGAAGTGAATGGGATGCTCAAGCGTGCGAAATGATGAAGTTTGGAGGGAATTTGTGTAAATCTGCAGCATGGGAAAAGTGTGACTCATTTTTTATCAAAACTCATCCAAACTTTGGATTTTAATACACTAATCACTTCTGGAAGTTAAATAAACATGTTTAGAAGCAAAAATGCGCAACAATTTTGTGATTAGAAGCCAAAACAAGAGTTTCAAATTTCTGACTTGGTGAAAAATCCAGTTTCAAATTGCCAAATTCAAACCAATGGCATTCTCAACTCAAGGGATATTAGGACATGATTCTTGAAGCTTTAGAAAGAGGAGATTAAAAGCTTTACAATGTAGAAATAATGGGATCAAATGGATGTTTGAGCTGAAAGTTATAATGAGTCAAAGTTGAGAAAAAGAGGTTGACTTTCCATACTTACAAATTTTTTAAGTTTTTCTTCAAAAATGACTTATAATGTCTTGCATCCGAACATGGCCTTCCATTTAAATTTTCTCTTGACCATAAAATATGGAATGAATTAGATCTCTTGAATGACATTTTGAAACTGTAACCATTCAAAATCTCCAAAAATTGAGAGAGTTATGACTTGTTGAAGTTGGCAAAAATTCATGGAATGACTTATAATCTTTTGCATCCTTAGGGCATCTTTCATCCATTTTCACACTTTGCACATAAAATAAAGGTTGAATTTCACATATTCAAGATCATTGTGGAAAAGGAATGGGCTCAAGGGGATAAAAATTGATTAAGTTATGATCATTTGAAGTCACATAAAGGGAATTTGAATGTTCATCTGGAGGACTTGTAATCTTTCTTCATCGTCAAGTTTCTTCCATACAAAATTTATTTGAAACTTTTGAAGTGATTTGTTAATAACCCTTTGAAGAGAAATATGTCTTTGGAATCACTCAAAAATACCAAAAATGAGCAAGATGTACCCCTTTGATGTTTAAAACCCTAGCTCCTAGAGCAAGAAAATGCCTTGGGAAACCTTTGCCATTTTGACCAACCTTCTTGCACAAATACCTTTGTCATGTGAATATAAGTTGTTGAGGATGATAAGGAAAAATAATAGCAACCAAAACCACTTCCAAATCTTGAGAATTGAAGGGGATATTCACTTGTGATCATTGAAATCAAATAATTTCCCAATTGAGTCAAACTTCTTCAATCAACCCTTGTACTTTTGAACTAATTTTTACAACTTGAGGCATGGTGAATCATAAAAAACTTTGTCATGATATTACTTCAAAACATATTTAATGATGAGGCTTGAATATCAATAAAACTTTGTTGAGGGAGGCACATAAATGAACTCATGAATCCCTAGATCAATCTTGATGGAATGCATTGTGCTTTCACCTACATCATCAATAACTAGGGAAAACAAACATTGTATTTATTAGTTAAGGGATAATAAAAACAAAACATAGATGATCACAAAGTACAAGTCAAGGTGCTTGGTGATTCCTCCTAGAGAAAAAGCTAAAGATAGGGAGAAGAACCAAACCCTAATGTGATCTTGTTGTGATTGAATTGATACGATATGATGAAGGGATCTTAGGGGGGAAAATTGGGGTTCAACAACTTCCCTTATTTAAGTGTCTTCTATATGGAGGTACGAAGATTCAAATCTTTGTGTCGCCGCGATTGAAGATACTTAAATATAAAACAAGCCCTATTTTTGTCACTAAGATACCATGCAATGCTTATGATTATGAATGCAGATGAATAAATATAAAGGGACACAAGACACCGCTGGGGATGTAAAAAGTAAAAGAGGAAACAAAAGGACAACTTGACCAGGAAAATAAACCACTGGTGAAGAAAAGACAAGACTCTTTTGGGGTAATGGCCAAGAGAGGATCTAAAGCATCGTCAACTCAAAAATTGAGGAGAGAGAGTGAAGGATAATGGTGACCGATAGATAACTGTGAACTACCAACTCACTGAGGGGATAGCAAAAAAATAACGTCGACCCCTCGGGGAAAGGAATGGTAAGATAATACCAATAAACTTCAAGATGTATTCAACAATTATGACTGTGAACAAATGAACTTCTACTGAGAAACATAATCTCAACGACGAACTACCTTCCATAATGCCAAGGCTACCATTCATCGGAAAAAGATCTCAACAACAAACTACCTTCCGTAATGACAAGGCTACCACCCATTGGAGTAACAAAATCTCAACAATGAACTACCTTTCGTATTGACAAGGCTACCATTTATAGGAGTAACAAAATCTCAACAACGAACTATCTTCAATAATGACAAGGCTACCATTCATCGGAGAAACAAAATCTCAACAACAAACTACCTTCCGTAATGAAAAGGCTACCATTCATTGGAGTAACAAAATCTTAACAATGAACTACCTTCCATAATGACAAGGTTACCATTCATTGGAGTAACAAAATCTCAACAACAAACTACCTTCTATAATGACAAGGCTACCATTCATTGGAGTAACAAAATCTCAACAACAAACTACCTTCCATAATGAAAAGGCTACCATTTATTGGAGTAACAAAATGTCAAGAACAAACTCCCTTCCATAATAACAAGGCTACCATTCATTGGAGTAAAAAAATGTCAACAAAAAACTACCTTCCATAATGACAAGGCTACCATTCATTGGAGTATCAAAATATCAACAACAAACTACCTTCCATAATGACAAGGCTACCATTTATTGGAGTATCAAAATCTGAATCTTCTCTGGGAGTCATCAAATTCACTGGGGGGAGTACAGGTTACTCAAATAAAGAGACCTGCCACTTGCTGCTATGAGAAGGAATTGCACTAAAGACTTCCTAAAGAAAGAAAATATGGCTTCCTGGGGAAGGAGATGGAATTCCTGGAGAAATGCGAATAAATTCATGTTGAGGAGATAAAATCTTCTTGTGAAAAATAAATGCACATTCTCAAACTAAAGCTCAAAGCTTTCCAAAATCCAAATAAGAGTATTGATGAGGGTACCACTCCAAACAGAAATAAACCAGAATGAAGCAGTCAATCAAAATATATCTCCTGAGAAATAAACTCAAGAGGGAAACCTATTCCATCCAGACAACGAGTTGAAAAAAGGTTGAAACAAAATTCTTCCACGAGGGATAACTCAGTGGGGAAGTTGAAAGGGTATACACTTTCTTCTTAAGATTGATACTCTGCTGGAGAGAGGGTAACACAACTCTGCAAAACAGGATAATATACCAAAAAGATATATATTTTAAAAAATGCAAATGAACAATGGTTATGCATGATGTTGGTATGAAAGTATGAATGTTACCATGTATATGTTGACAAAACAGACATATGACATTGGCGGTACACACAAGATCAAAAAATGGTTATAATCAATAATCGGCTAAATCACAAACAGGATGGAAATTCCATAGGAAAGTAAGCACCAACTAAGGAAACAAATTCCTATTTCATAACTTAAATTCACTGGGAAGGAACAAGATCAATAACAATAAATTAACACAAACATGGTGATATAACATCTTCTCCAGTGTTCCACTGGGAAAACCACACAGACTTCAGCGGGGGGAACAAAAATGTTTGAAGTTCACACTTCTACCATGGTTGATTTTACTAGGGAAAACAATATCACATCATTGAGACATCAGTTGGGGATGACATACTAACTTCCTTGGGGGTGATACTATATCATCGAAGGAGACATAGAGATACATTCTTTAATACTGAGAGTGATAATTGCACCAACTTCCCTGGGGAGAAAGTATGAAAACTCATGGGGACAAAAATTTCAGAGAAGTATATCATCTCAACTTCCCCTGGGGAACTCAAGAAATCAAACACTACATCAAGAAAACTTATGGGGATTTTAAATCCAATCCAGCACTTGGCGAGAGATAATCCAAAAAGTTGATAACCATTTCAAAATTTCTTAAATAAGACATTGTCCTTGCCTGACTGCTGGGCAAACAACCAATATGCTAGTACTGCCGGAAGGAGATGCTTTGCTAATGAATCCAACTCAGCATGCACGGGGAGAAAGACATTTTATTTATGTGAGTGAAACCTTCACTGGGGAACCTTGGACAGAGTCTTCATATCATACAAACCTTTGAGTTTATCCATCCCTGAAGTCACTAATTTAGTTCTCCTCGTGTCACAAAATCTAAAGCAATAAGTAATTTGAAAATTATTTTCAAAAATAATTTTGTTATATAATCTATTTTCTTTGATTATTAATATCGGTAATAAATGAAATCTTTATAAGCTGGATAAAAATAAGAATTGCAAGGAATTCGATATAAGGATCAAACTTTATTAATAGAATGATGGTCTGCAAATGGCAAGACTCCATAGATTATTACAAAGTTTGGAACATGGTAATATATATTGGAAAAGATACATTAAATTACAATGACCACTATTCTCCCTAACAACTTTGAATTCCTGAGTTGCAACTTCAGTCGAAGAGTAGTAAGATCGAAGCAGATTGTTGCTCCATTGATAAAGTCTTGTCTGATGCAGTTACTTTCTATAAAATCCCTAACTTTTGACTAGGTTGCCCTTGCTGGTTTTCAACCTACAGAGAAAATTTATTCTGTTTATGTCTCTAATTTTTGCCTAGACCACCCTTTCGGGTTTTCGGCCTACTTGTAGCGGTAAAAATATTCAAGACTAAGCCATTGGATTGACTAGACTTTATACAAATCAAAATAAAAATCGCCACCCGCGCTTTATTGTTTCCAAAGGAATGGGAAAAGAGAGAATAACCCAAAAAAGGGGGGAAAGATTCAAGGTAAGGGGGTTGGTTATGCAAAGGGAAGGTATTAGCACCCTAAACATCTACGGTACTTCGCATGAACCTCTTTGTAAAATCTGTATATTTTGGCTATAAAAAATGTGTTGTATAGAAAATGGATGGTGGAGGTGAGAAAAGAAATATATTTTTTATGATTTTTGCACCCGCCGAGGTTCCGAACCTTTAGTGCCTACCTACCATCTTTCGTGCAATAGGGGATCTGGGTACACGTAGTTCCTATTTTAAAAATTTGAAACACAAGTGTGTTGGTTAATTTTAAGAGATAAGACATCATCGTCATTGTCCGTGTGGAAAACATACTTACTACCCACAATCATGAGAAAGGAGAATTTGCATCATCTCAAAGTGGAGGATATGGCTTGGATTTTAAAATCAACAATGCCTCACTCAACACCCAAGTGGAAAATATCTCACTTCACTACATATTATAGAAGTATAGATGTTTACATCACTACAAGGATTGACAAGAGTTTAACCTTTTGAGAAAAGTTTTAAAATAAAAGCCAAAGTGACAAAATGGTTTGAAATGAGATTGGTTGACTTTTAGTCTTCTCACAAAAAATGTCAAGGTATTATTAAATTGATTAGAGTTTATTTATGAAAAGATTTTGAAAATGCATGGACATAAGTCCAAGTTTATTATGAAAGTTTTTAAGTTCCAAAACAAGAAAGGTTTTCAAAGGAGGGAGAAGATTTTTTAAATTAAAGAACATGGGAGGAGAAGAAGAGACTATCCTAAAGCATAAGGTAAAATCTAAGGATAAGGACTATCTAACCAACAAGAAGCCAAAACTTGACATTATAAGCCAAGATAGAATTCTCATTCTTTGGATTGAAACCAAGCAAGCAAAGATACTAGACCTCTTTAAGTGCATTAAGTCTTCACAAAAATTGGGCAAAGTAACGGCTGTATGCGGGTGAATTCCAGATTACAAACAAAGGATGTAATCACAAAAACCTGCACACAAAAACAAAAAAGCAACCTAATGTCTTGAGGTAAACCTCAAGAGCTCCAGACAAAAATAATCAGATAAGATCACAAGATCTCCAAGATAGGCCAAGGTTTCTAATCCTAAGTCCAAGAAAAAGTCCCATGCTCCATAATGCCAAGGATAGTAACCAAATAGTCAAAGTGCCATTAAATATTTTTAGGGTTTAAGTTGATTATTAAGTATCTTAAGCAAAGAAAAGAAAAGCTCAAGTGAGCAAAGTAAAAATGACAAGAAAATAAAATACTCAAATGATCAAAGATGAAAATGGCATGAAATAAAAATGCTAAAAGATAAATAGTGCATAAAGCATAAAAGAATAAAAGCATAAAATAAAACAAGTTAATAATTAGTGGTTAGTTGGATGACCATCTTGAAACTTGCATTTGGAACTCATTAGAGGATTGGTAGAACCAAAGCCTCCACACAACAAGTTGCATTTGCTTTTTGTCAAGTATATCATCCATTTGGAATTCTCACAAGTACCATTTAATGATCAACGATGTTTAAGTGATCTGCATTGACCAAAGGTGTTGTAGATCCATTAGAGGATTGGTAGAACCAAAGCCTCCACACAATGAATCTCAAGGTTATTGGATCAAAGAGATCAAATTAACATACTTGGGCTTGCAATCATAAGTTTGGGCCACGCATGATCATTTATTCGAATCGGGACAAAATTTAGCGCTATGTTAAGCAATCGTAAGTGGACTTATATAGAAGTTTCACCTATTTTGAGGCCGGTCAATAGCAATCTATGCACCATTTGTTTTGAGACATGATATAGAGATTATGCTCTAACAACATTTAGTGCAATGAGAAGGGGATGAGATGAAGAGGAATTAGGGTAAAAAGAGAAACCACATTTGAATTAAAAATTTAATCAAACTATTATTAAAATCATGCATCCATTTTGGTGGAGTTAAACTCAACACCCAAGATCCAATGATGTTAATAAATCCATGATCAAAAAATCAACCCAAGACAGCCAGAAAATAATCACAAAAATTATATATACTTAATATATACATTAAAAGGTTTAAAAATGTTTTTAAAAAAGGAAAATAATAAGGAAAATACCAATTATATTCAAATTAATCAAGAAATGAAAAATAAGATCATAGAAAAATCAGAAAAGAGACCAAGTAATTTTACAAAAATTTTGGGAATTTTTAAAAGTCAGAAACTATTTTTAAAAATTAAATTAAATGGGTAAAATAAACAAAAATAGTAAAAAAAATAGTAAAGTCAGAAACAAAAATAAAATAAGGTCACCAATATTTGTCACAATATCATTGGATCATTCCATAATTTTTTTCAGAATTTAAAAATGTGTAAAAGTATTTTTAAACATTTTAAACAAATCAAATAAGTGTAAAATTTATAAAAAATACCAAAACACAAAATTAAATTGTGAAAAAATAAAAATAAGAAAGAGAATAATCAAAAATATTTTTCATAATATTTTCAAATATTTTGGACTAAAAATGAATTTTCTATGATTTTTTGAAATTTAAAACAATTAAAATATAAAAATCAGAAAAAGAAAATAAAAGGAAAAGATGTGGACCATTGGATGAGAGTCAAAATGCATTAGCAATCAAATCCAATGGATCTGGCGCGCTGTGCATATCATGGTCTTTAATGAATAATGTACAGAATCATTAATAAAATCAGAATTTTAAAATAATAAATGTCACGCTTTCATTGGTTAGAAGATGACACGTTGGTCATCTTCAACCTCCAGACTTCATGAATTGCAGGTCTCTCAAACTGTAAAATCAGAAGCTCAAACATATGTCATTCGCTTCGTCTCTTCAAGACGAAGACAACCACACCCTCGCGCCAAATTTATATAAACTGTAACTCAAGCAATTTGGAAAGAATGTTTTGAAAAGAGATTTGAAAATTCATGGTCAAAACATGCTTCCAGATAAAAGTAAGTGTTGCAACTAGAACCAAGGCAATGAGAGCAACACAATGATACCAAAGTTTTGAAGAATTGGTGAAGGAATCTACCTATTGAAGTTGAGTTGCAGAGCTCTGAAACTAGACTTCTATGGAGCAATATAGGTCACGATTCTTGAATATGATTATATGGTTAGCTTCATGGAAGATCAAGGAAGGTGAATTGATGAAAAAAATGGATTGAAAAAGGCTTGAGAATAGGATTCGAAGTAGCTGAATTCTGAGTTGTGAAGCAAGTTTGGCAGGGTGATTCTGGCTATTTAAGCTTGGGAAATTGAATGGGGGATGACCCTTTATTTATAGGGAATCAAATGGAATGTTCAAGCGTGTGGAATGATGCAAATTGGAGGGAAATCGTGTGAACCTGATGCACGAGCAAAGTGTGATCTGATTTGCATCAAAACTCATCTAATCCTTGCGTTTCAAGGCTCTAATCCACTTTGGCAACTTGGTTAAACATGTTTAGTTCACAAATGCGTGCTAATTTTATGTTTAAAGGCCAAAATATGAATTTCAAATTCTGCCTTATGGAGAAACTTCAGTTCCAAGTTACCAAGTTCAATCCAATGGAATTTACATCTCAAGGGGTCTTAGGGAAAAATTCTTGATGCTTTGGAAAGATGAGGTAACAAGCTTTGCAATGGAAAAAGAATGGAATCAAACGGATGCTTGAGCTGAAAGTTACATGGAGTCAAAGTTGAAGAAAAAGAGTTGACTTTCCATACTTAGAAATATTTCAAATTCTTCTTTAAAAATGGCCTATAATCTCTTACATCCAAACATGGCCTTCCACTTAGAATTTTCTCTTGACCAAAAAATATGGAATGAATTAGATCTCTTTAATGACATTTTTCAATGTGAACCACTCAAAATATCCAAAAATTGAGCAAGTTATGACTTGTTGAAGTTGGCCAAAAATCATGAAATGAACTATAATCTCTTGCACTCTTAAGGCAACTTCCATCCATTTTATTACTTTGCAAATAAAAGAAGGCATGAAGTACACATCCTTAGGATCATCATGAAAAAATAATGGGCTCAGGGTTATAAAAATTGACCAAGTTATGACCATTTGAAGTCACATATGGAGAATTGGGGATTCATCTGGATGACTTTTAATCTTCCCTCTTCACCAAGTTCCTTCCACATGAAAACTCCTTGGAACTTTTGAAGTTATTTGTTGGGAACTATTTGAAGAGAAGAATGTTTTTGTAATCACTCAAAAATACCAAAAGATGAGCAAGATATGCCCCTTTGAAGTCCAAAACCCTAGTCTCTAGATCAAGAGAATGCTTGGTGGAACTTTGCCAAGTACGAACAAAAATTTTGTGCCAATATTCTTCCTTTGTGAATAGAGATTGTTGAGGATGATGAGGAGGACTCATGTCCACCTAAACCACTTCCATACCAACTTCAAAACAAATTCAATGGAGAGGTTTGAATTTCTCAAGCTTTTGACTAGGGCATGGAAATAAACTCATGCACCCGTGAAGAAACTTGCTAAACCTCATTGCCTTTACCTATATTATTAACAAGCCAGACAAACCAATATTGCATTTTGTTAATTAGAGAGAAAATCAAAGCAAAATACCCATGATCACAAAAGAACACAAGTTAAGGTGCTTGGTAATTCCTTAGCAAAGCAAAGCTAAAGATAGGGAGAAGAACCAAAAGCCCTAATTTGATTTTGTTGTGATTGAATTAATATGGTATGATGAAGGGATCTTAGGGACAAAAATTGGGGTACAACACTACTGAGACGCTCCTTTTTTCCTAAGCCTCGCTTTCGGGTTTTCGTTTTAGCAAATTGTTCTTTTACTTTTTCTAGGCGAAGTATTTCTTGATTGCATCAGAATTCACAGGACGTGGGAACTCCTACCCATCCATTGTTTCAAGAATTAGTGCACCTCCAGAGAAGGCTTTCTTGAAAACATATAGGTCTTCAAAATTGGGAATCCACTTGCCCCTAGAATCAGCATTAAAATACATGATCTTCCTAAGTACGAGGTCTCCTTCTCTGAATTCACGAGGTTTCACCTTCTTATCAAAAGCTTTATTCATTCTCTTTTGGTATAATTAACCATGACACAAAGTCATCATTCTTTTCTCTTCTATTAAATTTAACTAGTCAAACTTGTTCTGGACCCATTCAGCTTCCGACAATTTGGCTTCCATTATTACACGCAAAGAGGGAATCTCAACTTCAACGGGGAGCACTGCTTCCATTCCATACACAAGAGAGAACGGGGTTGCTCCTGTTTAAGTGCGGACAAATGTTCGATACCCATGCAGAGCAAAAGGGAGCATCTCATGCCAATCTTTATAATTAACAACCATTTTCTGGATGATCTTCTTGATGTTCTTATTGGCCGCTTCAACAGCCCCATTCATCTTTGGCCTGTAGGGAGATGAATTATGATGGATAATCTTGAACTCCTCACAAAGTTCATACATAATTTTGTTGTTCATATTTGAGCCATTATCGATAATAATCATGCTTGGCACACTATACCGACATATGAGGTTGTTCTTGATAAAACGCACTACTACTTGTTTAGTGACATTAGCATATGAAGCGGCCTCCACCCATTTGGTGAAGTAGTCAATCGCCACTAGTATGAAACAATATCCATTTGACGCCTTTGGTTCAATCATTCTGATCATGTCAATACCCCCACATAGACAAAGGCCAAGGGGAAGAAATAACATTGAGAAGTGTTGGAGGTACATGAATTTTATCACTATAAATCTAGCATTTTATGGCACTTCTTCACAAATTTGTAACAGTCAGATTCCATTGTCAGCCAATAGTAACCTGTCCTAAGCATCTTTTTTGCCATTGAATTTCCATTAGCATGGGTACCAAATGAACCTTCATAAACCTCATGCATTAACATGTATGCTTCGTGTCTATCCACAAATCAAAGCAAGACCATGTCATGATTTCTTTTATACAGTACATCTTCATTAAGGAAAAAGTTGCCCGCCAACCTCCTCAATGTCTTTCTATCTTTATTTGATGCACCAACCGGGTATTCTTGCGTCTGAAGAAAATGCTTGATATCAAAATACCAAGGTTTTTCATCTACCACATTCTCTGTTGTAAACACATGAGCCAGTCTATCCAAACGTCGTACCATAATACGAGGCATATCATTCTAAGTAATAACCTGATACATAGAAGCCAGAGTTGCCAAAGCATCTGCCATCTGATTTTCATCTCTTGGAATATGATGGAATTCAACTTGGTTAAAGAATGGTAATAGTCTTCTAGCATAATCTTTGTAAGGGATCAAGCCAGGATGACGAGTATCCCATTCTCCTTTAATCTGATTAACAACCAAAGCTGAATCACCATACACATCTAGAAACTTGATTCTAATATCAATGGCCTCTATGAGACCCATAATGCAAGCCTCATATTCTGGCATATTATTGGTACAATCAAATTCCAGCTTTGCAGTAAAAGGAATGTGTGATCCATGTGGAATGCTGATCACTGCACCAATTCCTTTTCCGTAAGCATTCACTGCTCTATCAAATACCATGCCCCAGCGAGATTCAGGATCTGGACCTTCACCAGGTAAAGGTTCATTACAATCTTTTGCTTTCAATAACATCACATCCTCATCAGGGAAATAAAATTTGACAACTTGATAGTCATCTACCAGTTGGTGAGCAAGATAATCTTCCAGCACACTACTTTTTATGGCCTTCTGAGTGTGGTACTCAATGTCGTATTCAGACAATAACATTTACCAACAGGTAATTCTCCCGGTGAGAGCAGGCTTTTCAAAAATATACTTAATTGGATCCATTTAGGAAATCAACCAAGTAGTATTATTCAACATATATTGTTGCAACCGCTTTGCCCCCCAGGCCAGAGGGAAACATGTCTTCTCCAACATAGAATACCGTGACTCGCAATCAGTGAATTTCTTACTGAGATAGTATATGGCATATTCTTTCTTTCTTGTTTCATCTTGTTGTCCCAAAATACAGCCCATAGAACTATCCACCACTGTTAGATATATGATCAATGGTCTTCCTTTAACGGGAGGGAGCAAGATAGGAGGTTCAAGCAAATATTCTTTAATACTCTCAAATTCCCTCTGGCAATCCTCTGTCCACACACAACCCTGGTCTTTCTTTATCAACTTAATAATCGGTTCACATGTTGTAGTCATGTGGGAGATGAATTTGGAAATATAATTCAGACGCCCAAGGAAGCCTCTAACTTGCTTCTCAGTCCTTGGAGCATGCATTTCTTGGATCGCTTTGACCTTATCTGGGTCAACTTCAATCCATTTCTATCTGACAATAAAACCCAACAACTTCCGTGATCAGACACCGAAGGTGCATTTATTTGGATTCAAGCAGAGACGATACTTCCTCAAACGCTGGAATAACTTCAACAAATCATCCACATGCCCTTCTTCGGTCTGTGATTTGGCAATCGTGTCATCAACATATACCTCAATTTCCTTATGCATCAGATCATGGAATAGGGTTGTCATAGCCCTTTGGTACGTTGCACTTGTGTTCTTCAACCCGGAGGGCATCACTCGGTAAAAGTATGTTCCCTAGGGTGTGATAAATGTTGTTTTTTCCATGTCCTCGGGAGCCATTTTTATTTGATTATATCCGAAAAATCCATCCATGAACAATAATACTTTAAATTTTGTTGTGCTATCAACCAGCATATCAATGTGCGGCAATTGGAAATCATCTTTTGGACTAACTTTATTTAGATGTCTATAATCTACGCACATGCGGACTTTTCCATATTTCTTCGGTACGAGCACAATGTTGGATATCCATTGAGGATACACTGATGTCACAAAAAAAACTGGCATTTATCTGCTTTAGGACTTCTTCTTTGAGTTTTACTACCATATCAGGGTGAGTTCTTCTTAAACTTTGTTTGACAGGCAGGCACTCTGGCTTCAAAGGAAGGTGATGTTCCACAATATCAGTATCTAGACCCGACATGTCTTGGTAAGACCAAGCAAATATGTCCACATACTCTTTCAATAGCTCAGTCAACATGTTATTCACATCAGGATGCAACGATGCTCTAATCTTGACTTACTTTGGCTCCTCTTCTGAACCCAAATTGATTGTTTCCAAAGACTCTTTATACGAATGAATGTCATTTTCCTTGTGCTCGAGCAACCATGAAACCTCTTTTGGAATCTCATGATATTCTTCTTCTTCCGTCCCAAACACAGGATATTCAAAGTTGGGAGAGGGTGCAGGGTCATTGCATTCAACAGGTTTATTAGTAAATCTGCACATGTGATTTGTGATTGCTTTTAGAAACTGACACATATATCAAGTGATCATGCAGATTTATTTTCAATTATTATTTTATTCAAAAGGTTTTTTTATCATTACCATTTTCCATGAAAAAGCATAAAAATAAAAAGACACAATTTTGAGAATCAAAGACAACCTTTATTTATGATTTTAATGATCAAAGAAAATAGATAAGCCCGTACAATATTAACTTTTATCTTGGGAAAAATGAAAGATTTGTGCAAAAAAAAAAACAAATTACTTTGAGACATGGATGCAAGAGGGAACATCATAAGTGACCCAGTTCTGGATTTTGACTCCAAGCGTCACATAATTCGGCATTTCATGATCTTCTTCATCCTTTTCAATATCATTAACTCCAGAAATAGTTGGATGAAGATAGTCTTCGCTGCGGAAAAAATTATGATGGATGCTCATAGTAGACTTTGACTTCAAACTTTCCCTTTGACATTCTTGGCAGAGAATCCTAAACCATCCCTATTTTTGTTCACTGGAGGATCGACGACCCGTCCCCATACTTTAGTTGGATCATTGCACACAACCTACTAAGCATCCTTGAATGAAGTTATAGAGTTCTCATTCTCTCTTACATTATCAACAGACAGAGCCTGGAACTGCGTCCCTATAGAAGCTTCATCTGCTTCTACAATACTTAAAGATGATAGATGAGATATCAGCAATGCTTGCTCTCCATTTATAATAACCACTTTCCCTTCACGTACGAATTTCAGCTTTTGGTGTAAAGTGGAGGTGATGGCCTCTGCTTCATGTATCCATGGTCTTCCCAGTAGACAACTATATGCGAGTATAATATACATGACTTGGAAAGTGATCTGGAATAGATGCAGGCCTATGAGAATAGGTAGATCGACCTCCCCAATAACCGACTTCCTTGACCCATCGAAAGCTTTGACAATAATACCACTTTGGCGCATAGGATCCCCTTCATATTTCAACTTCATCAGCGTACTTCTCGGTATCACATTCATGGAGGATCCATTACCAATCAACAAATTTGATAATGAATCGCTTTTACAGTTCATGGATATGTAGAGAGTCAAATTATGATTCCTCCACTCGCCAGGTAATTCATCATCGCAAAAGCTTAGGTTATTACATGATGTAATATTACCGACCACACTGCTGAATTTATCTAATGGAATGTCATACTCCACGAAGGCCTGGTCCAACACCCTCATTAAAGATTCTATATGGGCAGCAGAATTCATCCACAATGCTAAGATATATATCTTTGAAGGAGTCTGCAATAACTGATCCACAATTTGGTAGTCGCTCATTTTGATTACCAAAAGATATTACAGCAGCCTTACATCTTAAACGGTCTAACATTGTATCTAATTAGGAAACAAGAAGTGGAGTCAAGGGTTTTCTTGCTAAATTTCTGATAGAGAAGTGTGATCGGTGGATCTGGAACTGACTGTTTAACGCTGGTTCGCGAAATGTCGCGGAAGCAAGAGTCGCCACCGTCTTTTATTTTCTCCAATTGGAAAGGACAAAAGCACAGAAAAATTCCTTAAAGAGATTGCTCTCGGTTCGGGAGGTAGGTTATAGAAAGGGAAGGTGTTAGCACCCTTTCTATCCATGGTTATCCATGGGCTCTTAGATACTTGCTCAATGTGTTTTCAAAATTGTTTGTTTGCTTTTCAATATGGGTTAAAAAAAGTTTCTTTTGAAAAATTTCAGTTCGACTCGTACGTCAGAGTGTTTGAAAAATTTGCTTTGAAAGCTTTTGAAAAGTGTTGGTGTGAAAAGATTTTAGTTTGTTTTGAAGAGAGCAAGTATCCTTGAGAACCTACCTACCCTAAGGAATTCGTCTGTGTAAATGTCCTTTAAAGTAGTGCCATCCCACCATTGAGAGGTAGGTAGCACCACCGTTGGAGGTGTTCGGGTCAATTCGAGTTTTAGGGACATGGTGATCACCAGAGCAATGGGAAGACACCTTAGAAGCTACCCTCATGCCAGGTTCCCGGATCATGAGGACTTACTAAGACGTCCTCTACTCGACGACCACCTTTCGAAAGGCAACAGTGAGGCGTACCCTAGGGGTGGTGTGTGCGGTTCGTGTGTCATGTTTCAGTTATTTGTCTTGTCATATTTGTTGTGGTCTACGCTTGTTTTTAATTAGGGCCATTCATTCTTGCATGCATATTTAACAGTTATAAAGTTTGCGAAAAATAAATCTAAGGCTATTACAAATGGCGCGGGTCCACATCGCCAAAATTAAACCGGACCCGATTTAGCGGAAAATAAATAAAGCGATAGATAAAAATGCGAGAAATTTAAATTACAATGCTTTGGGAGAGATACAAAATTATAATAAATGACATAAAATAAATGCGCAAATTAAATAATTAAAAACAATGGGCGTTGGACCCTTTTTGCCAAAAGATTAAATTTAATAAGGAATTAAAATAAAAATGAAAATTAAATGTTTTTGGTATTTTTGTATTTTTTAAGATTTAATGAAAGGATAATTAATTAAATTAAAATGAAGCGTCAAACCCTAATTCTAATGTTTTTTAAGTTATTAAGAAAAAGATTGAATCTTTAACCTAATTTAAATCCTAATTTATTTATGTACAAATTTAATTATAAAATATAAATAAATAAATAATTATTACTGTGAAAAAAAGGGCAAAATATGAAAAGGAATCAAAATTGCTAATTAACCTAATTCTATATTTTTGTATTTTTGTTATTAAAAGAATTAAATTTGTAACCTAATTAAAACTAAATAATTACAAGCATTTCTTTATGAAAATAACTATAATATAAATATTTATTATTTTTCATCTTTTCTGATTTTTTTGTGGAAATAAATTAATTATGTTAAAACAAATAAAATAAATAAAATAGCAAAAATAAAATAAGAAGAAAAATAGAAGAAATGCAAACCAGGGTGGGGGTGTAGTCCCAAATGTGAGGTTCAGGCCTAGCAATTCAGGCCCAGTAAGCTGAAATTTGTTGACCTTTCTGGATCCTATGTGATGCGCTTGACCAGGTGCAGCGTGTCCCTTGAATCTATGCCTTTGGTTTGATCGTTTAGGACGCGTGTAGGTTTGATCATTGAGGATGCGTGGTATGCCTACGTTACTGAAGCGCATAGGAATTGCTTTTGAAAAATGATATGGAAATTTGTAAGACCTGGGGCTCGAACCCAGGTCATGTATCATTCCAAACAACGCCTCTTGCCACTGAACCATCGCTTAATCATTTGACATATAATAACATATAAATAACAAAAGGAAAAATTGGTTAGTGGCCACTAAAAACAAAAAAAGCGCGCGCTGATTTGTATGAACCAACCAGCGTTTGACACGGTATCGTCTTCTCCATTCTATTTTGTTTTTTCTGAAAACAAGAACTTTCAGCCACGGTTTTGGATGCGTGGCTTTAGACAGGTTTCAAGAAAATAGCGATTAGGCTATCCTTGAACATAAATTCATCGCGACTATTGGGATTTCTTCGTCCAGTTGAGCTGAGTGCAATGGTGTGAGTTTGGAGTCATGATTTTGCTTCGTTTGAGAAGCCCTAATTTTGAATCCTGAAAACCCTAATATCCAAACATGGTAGATTCGCGTATGGCTTATGAAAACTCAATTAAACATATCAGTTAGCTTGGAAACTTCATATTAAACAAGAATTCACAAATAAAAATGCAAGAGAATGTATGAATTATGATATAGGATTTCAAAAGTTTCTCTGTACAGGGAAGGTCCTTGTTACCGATTCTTCACGCTTGGATGGATGTTTGGAGTTGGAATTGCTTCAGGGGGCCTTGAGGAAGCCTTTGAAACAAGAATTAGGACCTGAATGAATCTCTAACCACGTTTTCAGAATTGAATTTTATGACAATTTTTTCAAGCGTGCAATGGAGTTTTCAGCGCAGCTTAGAGTTTTTGTTCATTAGGTTTATGATCAGGGTTATGTAGTGAGATGATTAGGTCAACAAAACTTGATACAATCCAAGGCATTCAATGATTTTGCAAATTGATTTTCTAAGAATCTTTACATACCTTTTTCATGTGCAATTTGGTGTCAATTAGTTCAAATCAAACCAAAACCTTCCATAATTGGCTAAGCACGAGATATTGATAGTAAAACATGCATGAAAAGATTTTTTTTAGGTCAAATTTATATTTTCTACATATTTAAATAATTTAAATGAATTAATATTAATATAAATTCAAATAAATAATTAAAAATTGAGAAAATACTTCCCCTTGGGCTTAATGGTCGTGCATAGGCTTGGCATGAAGAAACTTGGAAGAAAAATGGGCCCATTAGCATTTTTGGATCATTTGAACCATTGTTGACTTTTCAAAATTCCCAAAAATTTCCCAACTTCCACAAGGCATAACTTGCTCAATTTTTAAGCTTTTCACATGTTCTTGGACATTTTGGAAAGTTCTTTGAGTCCTTTAACCAATGCCTTTGGTCCCATGTCATTTTGATTTACCAATCTCAAGTTATGGCCTTTGACTTAAAGTCCCTTTTTGTTGACTTTTGAAAATGACCTATAATGTTGAAATTGATAACTTTTTGTGAGAGCATTTCTTGGACTTGAAGTATGAAGATGAGTTGTAGGAAATGTCTTTCTCTTCAAAATGAGCTTTGGATGGAATTTTTCTGATAATCCATGTGAAAGTTATGCTCTGGTCAATTTCAGTTGACTTTTTCAGCTGTCCAAATATAGTAACTTTTGCATCTTTGATGATTTCTGAGCCAAATTTTGAGAATCATGATCAAGCATTGATCAAATGATGTTTGTGGCTTCAAAATGATATGTTGACCAAAAATTTGAACTTTTGACTGCCAAATGACCATTTTGCCCCTACAGTTGACTGTAGTGCAATTTAGGGTTTTGACTGTGCAATTTTGAGCTGAATGCCTTGAAACTTGATATGAGGATGTTTGACCACATTTGTAGGCATATGAGACTTGCTTGGGCCTTTGAAAACTTCTTTTCTTTGATCAGAACACAAACCCTAGTTTTGACTGTATAGGAGACAGTTGAACTGCATAACCCTTGGGGAATTTTGTGACTTGGCTTGACAATCTTGGAGAATATGGGAGGGCAAATTTTGGGGTACAACAGTTGCCCCTGTTCAATCTTCTTAGACCTGAGGATGCAGATTGGCTGACGTGCCTTTCGTAATCCGAGGGTAGAAGATGATTGGACACTAGAGTGCCTAGAAATTTGCGCTCACATAGTAACAGTGATGGGGGAATGGGCTTATAGATGCCATTTAGAGATTGCTGGATAGGACGATGGGCTTATAGATGCCATCTGGATGTTGATCGCGTAAGAGATTCCTTAGCGAGAACCTGCTTACCTGCAAAAGAGAAAATGAGTACCTGACACGTTGCAGGAGCTGATTTTAGATGCTTGGTATAGATGTGTCCTGACTGGTTACAGGAGCTGAGTCTGGAGCTTCAAACGCTGATGAATGAACCAGGGATGGTTACTGCCTTAGCATGAATGGTAAGAGAACCTTGGATGACTTTAATCTCAACAACGCTCGTTGAGAAAAATCTTGATGGGAATTATTATCTTCGCAGTATTGGGCCGAGAACCATAGGCAATTATAATCTGAAAGGAATGATCACCTCACACTCATCGTCGGAGAGGGAAACATCTGAAAAAGGGATTACTACCTCACACACCGTCGGAGAGGGAAACATCTGAAAAGGACTTGTCACCTCACACACCGTCGGGGAGGGAACCATAGGAGACTACTGAGTCTTTATCAGAAAAATCTGTTGGGAGCCGATTTAGCTGGACTAGAGAAGGCTTTTGACAAGGATGTGATTGAAGGAATCTGAGACGATTGCTACTCCAAATATATGACGAAGGAATCTGGGACGATTACTACCTCAGCAGGACGATGAAGGAATCTGGGACGATTACTACCTCAGAAGAATGATGAAGGAATCTGGGACGATTGCTACTCCAAATATACGATGAAGGAATCTGGGACGATTACTACCTCAGCGGGATGATGAAGGAATCTGGGACGATTGCTACTCCAAATATACGATGAAGGAATCTGGGACGATTACTACCTCAGCAGAATGATGAAGGAATCTGGGACGATTGCTACCTCAGCGGGATGATGAAGGAATCTGGGACGATTGCTACTCCAAATATACGATGAAGGAATCTGGGACGATTACTACCTCAGCGGGATGATGAAGGAATCTGGGACGATTGCTACTCCAAATATACGATGAAGGAATCTGGGACGATTACTACCTCAGCGGGATGATGAAGGAATCTGGGACGATTGCTACTCCAAATATACGATGAAGGAATCTGGGACGATTACTACCTCAGCAGAATGATGAAGGAATCTGGGACGATTGCTACTCCAAATATACGATGAAGGAATCTGGGACGATTACTACCTCAGCAGAATGATGAAGGAATCTGGGACGATTGCTACCTCAGCGGGATGATGAAGGAATCTGGGACGATTGCTACTCCAAATATACGATGAAGGAATCTGGGACGATTACTACCTCAGCGGGATGATGAAGGAATCTGGGACGATTGCTACTCCAAATATACGATGAAGGAATCTGGGACGATTACTACCTCAGCGGGATGATGAAGGAATCTGGGATGATTACTACCTCAACGGGAAAAGATTTTTATCTGTTGATCGTTCCTTCCTGAAAAAGCGAGACATAATTGGATGCAAAATCATGATGCATGAACTGTATGTCTTCAAAATCAATGAGATTCGTGTAGTATGATGCATATGCATGCTATAATGATGTATGTGATGTTTTATGAATGTATGTTTGTCTAAGAAAATAAATCCTTGACGGGTGCCGGGAAATCGTATCCTGGGCTGGTGTTGAAGAATGGTTGCAAGAATTCCAATAGACGAAGATAACTCCGTTGGGGAATAAACTTGGCGAATGGAGGCTTCTGCGGGGAGAAAAAGATATTCTAGCGACCATGCTGGGAAGAAATACTCTGTGGGGAGATGCTTATGCTGAATTGTTGAGGATGACTCGCTGAGGATACCTTGCTGTATTGGAAGTATGAATGGACTTTGCTGGGGATAAGAAGACTTCGGTGACGACGCTCTTTCCGTGGCTTTTGGCTGAGGATAACCCAGTTATATCCTGTTAAGGAAATAACTCTTTGAATAAAGCCGGGCGACGCGTTCGTGCTTGGCGGGGATAAGCTTCCAGAATCTACTAGGGATAAGCTTACTGCTTGGGGATATGGACTCCATCTTTCCTGGGGAAACCGGATTGGACTTTTCTGGGGAAGTATTGAGCCGCATTGGTTATATTCTTCAACGGACCCTACCTTGACATCTTAGAGGACAGAGCAATCAGGTTGCTTAGACCACCCATTATTGCCCCTGTTTCTTGTGGGGTGCTGATGGTTGTTGGCGGACAAACCTTCTTCTGGTAGACAGATGGCGGGACATAGTCGTACGCTTTTAATCCCTAACTTTTGCCTGGACCGCCCTTTCGGGTTTTCAGTCCATCGGGATACCCATTTTTGCCCAATCCGCCTTTTCAGGTTTTCGACTTGCCGGGTGTACAGATTTTTCATTTTCTTCCCTTATTTTGCCCGAACCCTTTTGGTTCGCCGGGAAGCCCTTATTTTTGCCTAGGTATGTCAACCTAGCGGGTCTTTGATTGTGCGTAGTATTTTTCGACTATGTCCACACTCTCAGAATGTTGGGAGTTGCCCCTGCTAGCAGTGTTGCCATATTACCAGAAGGTATTTGATCAGGTCAGATTTGATGCTGGAATGCCCCCAAGTGACTCAAGCAGAGATTTGCCCCAGGCTTTTGGCCTTTTGAGGGATTCTCTGGATCTTGACTGAATTGCCCCAGATAATAGACAATAGTCATACCGTGCCCCTTGATTGGAAGTACTTCTGTTCACTAGGTATTCATCGTGCGAATTTCCCTGCTGTTTAAACAAAAGTCATATGCAAACAAAGTTATGTTAAAAATGCAAAGCTTATGTCTGTCTTGAAGATTTTGAAAATGCATTTCATAAAACATGTGAATGTTTGTAAAACGTGATGTCAACTCCGTATTTTACCGTAGGCCTTCAGGAGTCAGGATACCTTTCGTAACAGTATGCTTTCGAACTAACCCATGCTTCAGCTAGGACTTTTAAGGGTTATATCGTGGCCTGGTTCACGGTTTAAGAAACAAAGGATAAAGGCTCAAATTATTTGTACCCACCCGCTCTTCGTGATGTTCTCCAAAACTAAACTCAGTTGATCATGCATTGGACCTTGCTTGAGTCTTTGCTTTGATGTACCAGTAATGGTTCAGGTGTTGACAATTTTGAATAGGCAGTCATTTTTGCTTTGGTTGAGGGTTTGTAAGACCTCTTTCTTTTTTGATTTCGTTATCCCTTTCTTTTTTGCCTGAACTGTTTCCTTTTTGGAATTACAGTCAGCGGGATGCCCCAGTTTCATAAGTCTCTTTTCATAGGTTTAGACTTTTTTGGGCTTTTCACTTATGAATTTTGATGATGACTGCCTGTCCTTTTGATTGTTCTGAACCATCACTGTCTTTGTTCGTTTTGTAAAGATGCACTTGGATCAACTGAGAGAACTACCCTGCCCCAGGTTATGATTAAGGGTTTTGATTTTCGAAAATAAAAACTCCTACTTCTTTGGCTCTGATGGGTTGACGAGGGATTATCATCCTTATAACTCCAGTGTTTAGGGGTTGAAACAATGCCTGTACCTCATCAGCGGGGTTTGTTCAAAAGCATACTGTAGATCATGGTATCGTTTTCGTCATCCTCCCTCAAGAGGCTTAGAACTTTAGATCAAGAGTTGACACCAGAAAAAAATATGAAAATAATTTGCGTATAGTGAATACGAATATATTGCTTCAAAACAGACATGCGATGCATTAATGAAATAACAACGTTTGATATGAATAAAATGTTTGAACAATCAAAGAAAATTACAAATTGAAAATTCTAATGAACAAAAGACATTCTCGATGATTTGGTGTAGGATCAGCGTTCAAACTCGACCTCCTTGGCGTCAATCAAGTCTTGGATCTTGTTCTTCAAGGTCCAACAGTCGTCGGTGTCATGTCCAGGACTGTCAGAATGGTAGGCACATCTCACGCCCGGGTTGTACTTGGGTGAGGAAGTGTCAGGATTTTGAGGAGGATCCTTAAGTGTGATCATTTTCGTCTTCAGCAATTGCTGTAATGCCTGAGACAAAGACATGTTGATGTCAGTATACTTCCTATCTTGATGCTTTATCCTACGCCTATTGCTCTTCCTTGGTTGAACGGGCGTGGGATCAGAAATCTGGATTGCCCCTACATCATGACGACCCTTTTTTCCATGTATAGCATTGGACTCTTTCTTTCCACTGTGGGGCTTTTTCTGAGCATCAGTAGGTGCGGTTTCTTGAATCTTCCCCGACTTGATACCAGCTTCGATTCTCTCCCCAGTCAAGACGAGATCTGTAAACCCAGCAGCAGAATTCCCAACTAGGTGGTTGAAGAAAGGACCAGACAGGGTCCCCAAGAACATGTCGACGAGTTCCCGATCAGTCATAGGTGGTTGTACCCTTCCAGCAAGATCCCTCCATTTCTGCGCATATTCTTTAAAACCTTCACTTGGTCCTAACGACATATCCTGGAGTTGGGTACGCGTAGGAGCAAGGTCGGCATTGTACTGGTACTGCTTATAGAAAGCAGTTGCCAACTCCTCCCAGTTACGAACTTTGGTCCCATCCAGTTGATAGAACCATTCGAGGTGAGTCCCTGAAAGACTTTCCTGGAAGAAGTGGATCCACAAGTTTTTATCTGCTGAGTATGGCTGAATCTTCCGAACATAGGACCTGAGATGTAACTTGGGACAAGACGCCCCGTCGTACTTGGAGAAGGATGGTGCTTTGAACTTATGCGGGATAATCACACCGGTTGACAAACCCAGATCTCCGAAATCCAGCCCAGGTACCTGTTGACCCTCCATAGCTTTCAATCTGTCCTCCAGTTGCTTATATCTGTCATCAGCAGGAGGGTACTGCTCTTCATCAAAATCTGTCTCGTTGTCGGAGACCACTGGACTGGGAACCTCTCTCTCATGGTGACTGCTTTTTCCCACAGATGGGGTTGTCCTCTCAGTTTCAATTTGCGGTGTATTCCCAGATCTGCGTCTAGGGCTGAACAGGACAATCCTCTTCTTCTTTTTGTCCTTCTTCAAGAGCAGAGCCTTCAGATCTTGTTGCCCTTGGGTCAAATTCATTATCAGCTCTTGGAACTGGGCGTTCTGAGCTTGAAGGTCCTTGATAGTCTGCTCGGCTGATGATTCAGGATTCATGACGATCGGCTGAAATGAACAGCGGAGAAGGGTAAGCAACCTGTCGAAGGGATACCTGCAATGCAATGAGATGTATGATATGCATGCAATGTTTTCAAGGACCTCGCGGGGTAAACAGAGAAACTTTGTTAGCTTTTGGAACCGGTAGCTTGACTGAAGGCACTGCATATTGTTGAGAGTCCTTCTTCAAGGGTCAAAGGCTCACCATATCCAGTGGGTCATAGCCCCTGACACCCTTGGCTAGAGGAAAATAAATCCTCTTTGCCCCTGGCTAGACAGTTGGTTCATCATGACCTGCATCACAAGCGCTTGAGATCCTTGAAATGGGTTAGGAGGTATGTGTTATACCCCAAAATTTGCCCTCCCATATTCCTCAAGAAATTGCCAAGCCAAGTTACAAAATTCCCCAAGGGTTGTGCAGTGCAACAGGCTCCTATACAGTCAAAACTAGGGTTTGTGTTCTGATCAAGAAAAGGAAGTTTTCAAAGGCTCAATCAAGTCTCATATGCTTACAAACATGGTCAAGCATCCCCATATCAAGTTTCAAGGCATTCAGCTCAAGATTGCACAGTCAAAACCCTAGATTGCACTACAGTCAACTGTAGGGGCAAAATGGTCATTTGACAGTCAAAAGTTCAAATTTTTGGTCAACCTATCATTTTGAAGCCACAAACATCATTTGATCAATGCTTGATCATGATTCTCAAAATTTGGCTCAGAAATCATCAGAGATGCAAAAGTTGCTATGTTTGGACAGCTGAAAAAGTCAACTGGAATTGACCAGGGCATAACTTTCACATGGATTATCAGAAAAATTCCATCCAAAGCTCATTTTGAAGAGAAATACATTTCCTACAACTCATCTTCATACTTCAAGTCCAAGAAATGCTCTCACAAAAAGTTATCAATTTCAACATTATAGGTCATTTTCAAAAGTCAACAAAAAGGGACTTTAAGTCAAAGGCCATAACTTGAGATTGGTAAATCAAAATGACATGGGACCAAAGGCATTGGTTAAAGGACTCAAAGACCTTTCCAAAATGTCCAAGAACATGTGAAAAGCTTAAAAATTGAGCAAGTTATGCCTTGTAGAAGTTGGGAAAATTTTGTGAAATGGCAAAAGTCAACTATTCTTGAAAATCCAATTTTGACAAAAGGGCCCCATTTTTCTCACTTTGTCCATCCTTGTCATGCCACACACGTGGCCCATGGTTGATTTCAAGACCAAATGTTGACTTTTTTATTTTATTTAATTTTTGATGATTTAATTCATTTTAATTCATTGAAAATTCAAATAAAATTTAAAAATCAATGAAATGGTGTCAAATGAATTTGGACAAGTTCTATACATCATGAACCAATTCAAAAATCAGGCCAAGGTTCATTTACACACTAGGTCTAGGTTTTGGCTAGAAATTAGGAAAAATGGTTAATGGACAAACCCTAAGGCCAATTCTCTAACAAGCATGAATTAAGGAGAGTTAGCAAGCCTATTCAATTCTATGATGATCACTGAGTCCAACCCTACCTAGAACATAGCCAAAAGCTCGCTGAAAAGGTCATTGGCAATTTGAAAAATGGACCATAAAATGCAAAACTGAAATCAGTGTTAGGGATCTTCTCAAGCCATAATTTTTGTACCAATAGCTTCCTGAGACGATTTTGAACGTATCCCAAATCATAACATCTTCCAAAGCTCCTTGAACTGGTATCCACGAGTCCAACTGCATCTTCAAAATTTTGAAATCATATAGCACGATTCAAGCACATTCTTGCAGTTTTTTTTAGATATTCATACTCATGATGAAGTTTCTGAGCTAACCCTTGCATTTAATTTCATTTTTGTGCCATGAATAAGGAATTGCCATTTTCGAATCCTAGGGTTACAGCTTTCTCAAATTAGGGATTTTGCCTAGGGGAAAAATTAGGGTCCCTGACTACCATGGTTGAACTCAGTACATCCAGACGAAGAAGAAGATACCATCGCGAACAATTTATATAGCCTATATGGCTATTCGCTATTTTCTCATAGCATGTCTAAAACAACGTTTCAAAACCGTTGCCTTCTTTGTTTGTATTTCAGGAAATTGGAAGGGACGATGGCGTGGCACAAATGGATTGGATGAGTTTAAATTTGCGCGCGTTTAACTAAGCACTAACCATTTTCTTTTATATATTTTATTGACTATTATATGTTAAATGAAAACAACTAGCTCAGCTGGCCAAGACACGCGCATGTGACCTCAAAGACCTGGGTTCAAGTCCCAGGTCTTGCAAAATTTAATGTTATTTTTCATTTCCAATTCACATGCAGCGCTCACACTGATGCTCACCATACTCCATCAAAATGCACCATCCACGTGTCCTAGAGCACTCACATCAAAGGCCAGGATTGGGAAACATGCTACACTTCAGTCAAATGCATCTCACTGGATCAAAAAAGTCAACAAGTTCTCACCAATAATTGGGCCAGGCTTTCAAATCTATACCTCCAATTCTGGGGTCTACCCCCCCTGGTTTGCCCATTTGATTTATTTTTTTTTTATATCTTTTAATCATTTATTTTAATTGTTGTATTATGTTAATTACTTGTTTTATTTAATTTTTAATCAAAAAAATATAAAAACATTAAAAATACAGAAAGGACAAAAAAAATATAATTAATTTTGATTCTTTTTTTTAATAAATTAAAATATAACTCATTTAGTTTAATTAGGTCTTAGTTTTAATTTTAATTCTTTTTTTCATAATAAAAATCCAAAAAATGTAGAGTTAGGTTAATTATTAATTTTTTATATCTTTTTTTATTTTTTCCTTTTTCTCACAATATTATTATTTATTATTTATTTTCTATAAATCAAAAATTGTACATAAATTAGTTTAGAATTTAACTAGGTTAGAAATTAAATCTTTTTTCATAATAAACTTAAAAAATGATAGAACTAGGATTTTAATTTTAATTAACTTTTCTCTTTTTCTTTTAAACCTAAAAAAACACAAAAACATTATTTTTCATTTAATTTTTAATTTCCTTGATTAATTTCAATTATTTGTAAAAGGGTCCAACGCCCAAATTTTGTTTAATCTTTTTATTTCACGCATTTGTCTTATATTGTTTAAATACCTCTGTATATGCCCCAAAGCCTTGTAATAAGTTTAGATTTATTTCTCGCATTTTTTATTTTATTCGCTTTATTTATTTTCAGTCAAATCGGGTTCGGTTTTTTTGGCGATGTGGACCCACGCCAGTTGTAATAGTTAGATTTATTTTCTCGCAAGTATAACTGTTAATAAATATGCATGAAAGAATGAATGCCCAAAAAATAAAATCGAATCGATAGATCACCAATGTATGACAAGACAAATAATAAACTGAAAATGACACACCATTCACACACCACCCTTAGGGTACGCTTCACTGTTGCCTTTCGAAAGGTGGTCGTCGAGTAGAGGACGTCTTAGTAAGTCCTCATGATCCAGGAACCTGGCATGAGGGTAGCTTCTAAGGTGCCTTCCCATTGCTCCGGTGATCACCATGTCCCTATACACTCGAATTGACCCGAACACCTCTAATGGTGGTGCTACCTACCTCTCAATGGTGGGATGGCACTACTTCAAAGGACATTTACACAGACGAATTCCTTAGGGTAGGTAGGTTCTCAAGGGTACTTGCTCTAATTTCAAACAAAAACAAAAACTCTTTTCACACCAACACACTTTCAAAAACTTTCAAAACAAACTTTTCAAACACTCTGACGTACGAGTTGAACTGAAACTTTTCAAAGAGTATTTTTGAAACCCACAATTGAAAAGCAAGCAAACAATTTTGAAAACACATTGAGCAAGTACCTAAGAGCCCATGGATAACCATGGATAGAAAGGGTGCTAACACCTTCCCTTCCTATAACCTACCTCCCGAACCGAGAGCAATCTCTTAAAAGGAATTTTTCTGTGCTTTTGTCCTTTCCTATTGGAGAAAATAAAAGACGGTGGCGACTCTTGCTTCCGCGACATTTCGCGAACCAGCTTAAAACAGTCAGTTCCAGATCCACCGATCACAGAACTGGCGACTCTGCTGGGGAGTAAAACTTAAAGTGGGGTGTACCTTAGGATTAAGATCACTGTGTTTTCAATTGCTTTCTTTGCTTGCTTTATTATTGTGGGTTGCTTGGGAGTTCTATAGATCCTAACCCGGATCTGGGGATACCTTCTTAGAAAGTAGCAACAAGGCTGTGAGGGAACTGTGCGGGGTATACCGACATGGTTGAAACAGTCTGCTACGTTGATGTGGCACTTTGGTGTGTACCGGTAACCCTTGAGTCAGTCAAGGAGAGTACGGGGCCTCCATGTAGTGTCATGAAGCATCAACAGACCTTAGGAACCTTAATTGAACCATCTTGGCCTCTTTAGGGTAGTGAGATAACTGACTTTGGTGCAGTCCGAGGTTGGTTGATACTCGATACTACACTCAATGGAGGGTTGCTTTCCTGGAATATTTCGGTCGCCAGTTCAGTGGCTAAATCGAAACGATGAACAATGAAAGCAATCCCGTGATATTGGGAACCTTAGAACCCGGTTACTTTGATTAGGACAGGTTGAACCCACCAACTTCAAGAGGGTACTACCCGGACCCCATGCTGGCCTAAACCTAAGGGCTCTCTCTTGTGTGACTTGTGTGCCTTAGTACTTGACTATCTGCATGCTTGTGATCTAACACTTGTTTCTTGCAGGTTTGTTTCAGTCCTTAATTAGGACTCATAATAGGGTTACTGACATCACCCCATGCATACCATGACATCACCCCATGCATACCATGACATCATACCATTGCATACATCCTAACCCATTTCAAGGATCTCAAGGGCTTGTGATGCAGGTCATATAAATCAAACATCTAGCAAGGGGCAAAGAGGATTTATTTTCCTCTAGCCAATGTTGTCAGGGGCTATGACCCACTCGATATGGTGAGCTCTGACTCCTGAAGAAGGTTCCCTAACCAAGGTTGTTTGAAAATCAAAACCAGACATGATGACTAAAGTCAGGGGCTATGACCCACTTGATATGCCATGGCTTCCCAACAAGACAATCAGGACTCTCTTGTTCAAGAGACCCGGTTCGGGAAAATCCTCCTGAATCTATCCAAGGGGCAGGAAGAGCTAAGGACACTGATCATGGAGACTTTTGTCAGGAACAGTGCTGAGGATGAAAGGCTGGAACACCTACAAGCTGAGGTGGATGCATTGAAAGCCCAGATGCTGGGGCAGATGACTGCCATTCAGGGTTTAACTCAAAGACAAGATGAGCTCGGGGTTCTCATCAACAAACTGCTTCAGGGCAACCAACTGGGGCAAACATCTAAGGGTAAAAAGCCAATCATCGTTCCACCACCTTTGAGACAAAGAGGCAAGGAGAAAGCTCCTCATATGGCTCCAGTATCACCAATTCAGCAGCAACTTCACCAACTTCAGACAGACAAGCCCAGGAGGCAGTTCACCCCGCTCAATATGTCGCCGTTTCAAGCTTTACAACGCCTGTTGAGATTGAACCTGATCACATTAAGGGATCATCCCCAGAACCCCAACACAACACATCCTGCTTATGATCCCAATAAAAGGTGTGCCTACCACTCTGCCTGTCCAGGACATAATGCAAACGAGTGTTGGGCTTTGAAAAACAAGATCCAGGACCTGATTGATGAAGGAGCACTGGAATTCACACAAGATGGTCAGGCTGAATTTTTCTACCATCCCTCCAAGGCTCACCATTTGAAGTGACAAGCCCTGAGACTAGAAACTTTTGTTCATTCGAATGTTCAAGTTGCAATTTTCTTTTGTTCAAACGTTTACTCATGATTAAAACATTGTTATTTCATTAATGCATCGCTTATGTCTATTTTTGAATCAATATGTTCGCATTTACTGTATGCAAACTGTTTTCATATTTTTTCTGATGTCAACTCTCGTTAATTCTAAGCCTCTTGAGGGAGGATGACGAAAACGATACCGCAATCTTTACAAGTATGCTTTTGAACAGACCCCGCTGATGAGGTACAGGCATTGTTTCAACCCCTAAACACTGGAGTTATAAGGATGATAATCCCTCGCCAACCCATCAGAGCCAAAGGAGTAGGAGTTTTATTTTCGAAAATCAAAACCCTTAATCATAACCTGGGGCAGGGTAGTTCTCTCAGTTGATCCAAGTGCACAATGAATGGCACCAAATGAGTTTTTTCAAAAACAAAAGACAGTGATGGTTCCGAACAATCATAAGGACAGGCAGTCATTATCAAAAAAAAAATCATAAACGAAAAGCCCAAGAAGTCAAAACCTATGAAAAGAGACTTACGAAACTGGGGCATCCCGCTGACTGTAATTCCAAAAAAGAAACAGTTCAGGCAAAAAAAGAAAGGGATAACAAAAATCAAGAAAGAGGTCTCACAAACCCTCAACAAAAAGTGACTGCCTAGTCAGAATAAATCATCAATGTTTGGACCATCACCGGAAAATCAGAGCAAAGACTCAAACAAGGTCTAACGTATGATCAACTGAGTTTAGGGTTGGAGAACATCACGAAAGAGCGGGTGGGTACAAATAGTTTGGGCCTTTATCCTTTGTTTCTTAAACCGTGAACCAGGCCACGATATAACCCTTAAAAGTCCTAGCTGAAGCATGGGTTAGTTCGAAAGCATACTGTTACGAAGGTATCCTGACTCCTGAAGGTTTGCTGTAAAATCTTGAGTTGACACCGTATTGTATTACAACAAAATGCATTTTTAAAATATTCAAGACAGACATAGACTTTTGCATTCTTAAAATAACTTTGTTTGCATATGAATTTTTGTCTGAACAGCAGGGAAATTCGCACGATGAATATCTTGTGAACAGAAGTACCTCCAATCAAGAGGCACAGTAGGAGCATTGCCCATTATCTGGGGCATGACAAAGTATTTCCAACAGGGGCAACTCCCCACATTCTGAGAAATATGGACATAGTCGAAAGAATACTACGCAAAATCAAAGACCCGCTAGGTTGACACACCTAGGCAAAAATAAGGGATTCCCGGCGAACCAAAAGGGTTCGGGCAAAAATAAGGGATGAAATGAAAAAATCTGTACACCCGGCAAGTCGAAAACCTGAAAAGGCGGCTTGGGCAAAAATGGGTATCCCGGTGGACTGAAAACCCGAAAAGGCGGTCCAGGCAAAAGTTAGGGATCAAAGCGTACGAGTATGTCCCAGCATCTCGGCACCTGCCTACCAGAAGACTCGTCAAGTACTCCCACAAGTGCCTCCTCCCACTGAAACTGGGGCAATAAGGAGTTGTCTAAAAAATCCGGTTGCTCTGTCCATCATAGGTTCGGCTAAAGAATGCGACCCAGATATTTTCACTCCCCGCAGAACACGAACGCGTCGTCCGGCTTTATTCAAAGAGTTATTTCCTTAATAAGATATAACTGGGTTATCCTCAGCCAATAGCCACGGAAAAGACCGTCCTCAGTAAAGTCTTATCATCCCTAGCGGAAGCAAAAGCTCATTCTCCAACATCAGCCCAGGAGTGACTTCCCGGCACCCGTCAAGGATTTATTTTCCTAGACGAAAGCATACATTCATAAACATCACATTTTCGTACATCATGACACATGCATGTACGCATCATGTCATACAATTGCATTTATGCCGTTGCTTGATTCATATCACGTACTGCATATAACTGACCTTTACCTTTTAGGAAGGATACAGTTGAATGATCAGCTATGTCAAAATAGACAAAACACCGTCAGAAAAGACAAATCCGGTCAAAGAATACAAATCCAGTTTAAATCAATGCCTAAAGATTCCTCTGATACAACTCGTCGTTATAGACACTCGTCGTGATAGACACTCGTCGTGATAGACACTCGTCGTGATAGACACTCGTCGTGATAGACACTCGTCGTGATAGACACTCGTCGTGATAGACACTCGTCGTGACAGACACTCGTCGTGACAGACACTCGTCGTGACAGACACTCGTCGTGACAGACACTCGTCGTGACAGACACTCGTCGTGACAGACACTCGTCGTGACAGACACTCGTCGTGACAGACACTCGTCGTGACAGACACTCGTCGTGACAGACACTCGTCGTGACAGACACTCGTCGTGACAGACACTCGTCGTGACAGACACTCGTCGTGACAGACACTCGTCGTGATAGACACTCGTCGTGATAGACACTCGTCGTGATAGACACTCGTCGTGATAGACACTCGTCGTGATAGACACTCGTCGTGATAGACACTCGTCGTGATAGACACTCGTCGTGATAGACACTCGTCGTGATAGACACTCGTCGTGATAGACACTCGTCGTGATAGACACTCGTCGTGATAGACACTCGTCGTGATAGACACTCGTCGTGATAGACACTCGTCGTGATAGACACTCGTCGTGATAGACATTCGTTGTGATAGACGCTCGTCATGATAGACACTCGTCAGTGTAGACACTTGTCGTTATAGACATTCGTCATAGACACTAGTCGCTATAGACACCCATCGTTAAAGACCACTCGTCCTTGGAAACAACCTGTCAGTAGAGACAACTTCATCACCGTTTGAAGATCCAGACCCAGCTCTTGTAACCAGTCAGGACACATCTATACCAGGCATCTAAAAATCAGCTCCTGCAACGTGTCAGGTACTCATTTTCTGTTTTGCAGGTATGCAGGTTCTAGCGAAGGAATCTCTTACGCAATCAAAACATCCAAATGGCATCTATAAGCCCATTACCCTCATTGCCAACATGTGAGCGCAAATTTCCGGGCACTCTAGTGTCCAATCATCTTTTACCCTCGGATTACGAAAGGCACGTCAGCCAATCTACATCCTCAGGTCTAAGAAGATTGAACAGGGGCAACTGTTATACCCCAAAATTTGCCCTCCCATATTCCTCAAGAAATTGCCAAGCCAAGTTACAAAATTCCCCAAGGGTTGTGCAGTGCAACAGGCTCCTATACAGTCAAAACTAGGGTTTGTGTTCTGATCAAGAAAAGGAAGTTTTCAAAGGCTCAATCAAGTCTCATATGCTTACAAACATGGTCAAGCATCCCCATATCAAGTTTCAAGGCATTCAGCTCAAGATTGCACAGTCAAAACCCTAGATTGCACTACAGTCAACTGTAGGGGCAAAATGGTCATTTGACAGTCAAAAGTTCAAATTTTTGGTCAACCTATCATTTTGAAGCCACAAACATCATTTGATCAATGCTTGATCATGATTCTCAAAATTTGGCTCAGAAATCATCAGAGATGCAAAAGTTGCTATGTTTGGACAGCTGAAAAAGTCAACTGGAATTGACCAGGGCATAACTTTCACATGGATTATCAGAAAAATTCCATCCAAAGCTCATTTTGAAGAGAAATACATTTCCTACAACTCATCTTCATACTTCAAGTCCAAGAAATGCTCTCACAAAAAGTTATCAATTTCAACATTATAGGTCATTTTCAAAAGTCAACAAAAAGGGACTTTAAGTCAAAGGCCATAACTTGAGATTGGTAAATCAAAATGACATGGGACCAAAGGCATTGGTTAAAGGACTCAAAGACCTTTCCAAAATGTCCAAGAACATGTGAAAAGCTTAAAAATTGAGCAAGTTATGCCTTGTAGAAGTTGGGAAAATTTTGTGAAATGGCAAAAGTCAACTATTCTTGAAAATCCAATTTTGACAAAAGGGCCCCATTTTTCTCACTTTGTCCATCCTTGTCATGCCACACACGTGGCCCATGGTTGATTTCAAGACCAAATGTTGACTTTTTTATTTTATTTAATTTTTGATGATTTAATTCATTTTAATTCATTGAAAATTCAAATAAAATTTAAAAATCAATGAAATGGTGTCAAATGAATTTGGACAAGTTCTATACATCATGAACCAATTCAAAAATCAGGCCAAGGTTCATTTACACACTAGGTCTAGGTTTTGGCTAGAAATTAGGAAAAATGGTTAATGGACAAACCCTAAGGCCAATTCTCTAACAAGCATGAATTAAGGAGAGTTAGCAAGCCTATTCAATTCTATGATGATCACTGAGTCCAACCCTACCTAGAACATAGCCAAAAGCTCGCTGAAAAGGTCATTGGCAATTTGAAAAATGGACCATAAAATGCAAAACTGAAATCAGTGTTAGGGATCTTCTCAAGCCATAATTTTTGTACCAATAGCTTCCTGAGACGATTTTGAACGTATCCCAAATCATAACATCTTCCAAAGCTCCTTGAACTGGTATCCACGAGTCCAACTGCATCTTCAAAATTTTGAAATCATATAGCACGATTCAAGCACATTCTTGCAGTTTTTTTTAGATATTCATACTCATGATGAAGTTTCTGAGCTAACCCTTGCATTTAATTTCATTTTTGTGCCATGAATAAGGAATTGCCATTTTCGAATCCTAGGGTTACAGCTTTCTCAAATTAGGGATTTTGCCTAGGGGAAAAATTAGGGTCCCTGACTACCATGGTTGAACTCAGTACATCCAGACGAAGAAGAAGATACCATCGCGAACAATTTATATAGCCTATATGGCTATTCGCTATTTTCTCATAGCATGTCTAAAACAACGTTTCAAAACCGTTGCCTTCTTTGTTTGTATTTCAGGAAATTGGAAGGGACGATGGCGTGGCACAAATGGATTGGATGAGTTTAAATTTGCGCGCGTTTAACTAAGCACTAACCATTTTCTTTTATATATTTTATTGACTATTATATGTTAAATGAAAACAACTAGCTCAGCTGGCCAAGACACGCGCATGTGACCTCAAAGACCTGGGTTCAAGTCCCAGGTCTTGCAAAATTTAATGTTATTTTTCATTTCCAATTCACATGCAGCGCTCACACTGATGCTCACCATACTCCATCAAAATGCACCATCCACGTGTCCTAGAGCACTCACATCAAAGGCCAGGATTGGGAAACATGCTACACTTCAGTCAAATGCATCTCACTGGATCAAAAAAGTCAACAAGTTCTCACCAATAATTGGGCCAGGCTTTCAAATCTATACCTCCAATTCTGGGGTCTACCCCCCCTGGTTTGCCCATTTGATTTATTTTTTTTTTATATCTTTTAATCATTTATTTTAATTGTTGTATTATGTTAATTACTTGTTTTATTTAATTTTTAATCAAAAAAATATAAAAACATTAAAAATACAGAAAGGACAAAAAAAATATAATTAATTTTGATTCTTTTTTTTAATAAATTAAAATATAACTCATTTAGTTTAATTAGGTCTTAGTTTTAATTTTAATTCTTTTTTTCATAATAAAAATCCAAAAAATGTAGAGTTAGGTTAATTATTAATTTTTTATATCTTTTTTTATTTTTTCCTTTTTCTCACAATATTATTATTTATTATTTATTTTCTATAAATCAAAAATTGTACATAAATTAGTTTAGAATTTAACTAGGTTAGAAATTAAATCTTTTTTCATAATAAACTTAAAAAATGATAGAACTAGGATTTTAATTTTAATTAACTTTTCTCTTTTTCTTTTAAACCTAAAAAAACACAAAAACATTATTTTTCATTTAATTTTTAATTTCCTTGATTAATTTCAATTATTTGTAAAAGGGTCCAACGCCCAAATTTTGTTTAATCTTTTTATTTCACGCATTTGTCTTATATTGTTTAAATACCTCTGTATATGCCCCAAAGCCTTGTAATAAGTTTAGATTTATTTCTCGCATTTTTTATTTTATTCGCTTTATTTATTTTCAGTCAAATCGGGTTCGGTTTTTTTGGCGATGTGGACCCACGCCAGTTGTAATAGTTAGATTTATTTTCTCGCAAGTATAACTGTTAATAAATATGCATGAAAGAATGAATGCCCAAAAAATAAAATCGAATCGATAGATCACCAATGTATGACAAGACAAATAATAAACTGAAAATGACACACCATTCACACACCACCCTTAGGGTACGCTTCACTGTTGCCTTTCGAAAGGTGGTCGTCGAGTAGAGGACGTCTTAGTAAGTCCTCATGATCCAGGAACCTGGCATGAGGGTAGCTTCTAAGGTGCCTTCCCATTGCTCCGGTGATCACCATGTCCCTATACACTCGAATTGACCCGAACACCTCCAATGGTGGTGCTACCTACCTCTCAATGGTGGGATGGCACTACTTCAAAGGACATTTACACAGACGAATTCCTTAGGGTAGGTAGGTTCTCAAGGGTACTTGCTCTAATTTCAAACAAAAACAAAAACTCTTTTCACACCAACACACTTTCAAAAACTTTCAAAACAAACTTTTCAAACACTCTGACGTACGAGTTGAACTGAAACTTTTCAAAGAGTATTTTTGAAACCCACAATTGAAAAGCAAGCAAACAATTTTGAAAACACATTGAGCAAGTACCTAAGAGCCCATGGATAACCATGGATAGAAAGGGTGCTAACACCTTCCCTTCCTATAACCTACCTCCCGAACCGAGAGCAATCTCTTAAAAGGAATTTTTCTGTGCTTTTGTCCTTTCCTATTGGAGAAAATAAAAGACGGTGGCGACTCTTGCTTCCGCGACATTTCGCGAACCAGCTTAAAACAGTCAGTTCCAGATCCACCGATCACAGTATGCAATGGTATGCAATGGTATGATGTCATGCTATGCGTGGGGTGAAGTAGGTAAACCCTGTTATGAGTCCCAATTAAAGACTATAAACAAACCCTGCAAGAAATTCAGTATGCTTTGTTATGAGTCCCAATTAAGGACTATAAACAAAACCTGCAAGAGATCTAGTAAACCCTGTTATGAGTCCCAGTTAAGGACTATAAACAACACCTGCAAGAAATTTGGTAAACCCTGTCATGAGTCCTAGTTAAGGACTATAAACAAAACCTGCAAGGAATTTGGTACCCTGTTATGAGTCCCAATTAAGGACTATAAACAAGACCTGCAAGAAACAAATGTCAGGTAACAAGCACGCAGATAGTCAAGTACGAAGGCACACAAGTCACACAAAAGAGCCCTTAGAGTTTAGGCCAGCATGAGGTCTAGGTATTACCCTCTTGAAGTTGGTGGTTCATACCTGTCCTATCAAAGTAACCGGGTTCTTAGAGGATCCCAATATCATTGACTACCCTCAATCGGTCATAACTCCAGCATCGCAATCTTTTCTTGCGGCCAGAACCATCACGAGAGTTTAGCCTCAATGGGCGTAGCATACTGCTACTGTTCTAATGGCCAAGTTGTGTCAATTAAGGTTCTAAGGTCTGTTGGTGCTTAATGACTCCTTGGAAGACCCATATTCTCCCCGTTTCAACACGAGGGATATCGGTACAGACCAAGGCGCCACACCAACGTAGCCACTGCTTCACCCATGTCGGTATACGCCGGACAGGTCCCTCACAGCTTATGCTACCTAAACAAGGTATCCCCAGATCCGGGTTAGGATCTATGTAACTCCGATGCAACCCACAATAGTAAAGCAAGCAAATCAATACAAGTGAAAACACAGTTATGAACTAAGCCCTAAGGTATACCCCACTTATTATTTCCCCAGCAGAGTCGCCAGTTCTGTGATCGGTGGATCTGGAACTGACTGTTTAACGCTGGTTCGCGAAATGTCGCGGAAGCAAGAGTCGCCACCGTCTTTTATTTTCTCCAATTGGAAAGGACAAAAGCACAGAAAAATTCCTTAAAGAGATTGCTCTCGGTTCGGGAGGTAGGTTATAGAAAGGGAAGGTGTTAGCACCCTTTCTATCCATGGTTATCCATGGGCTCTTAGATACTTGCTCAATGTGTTTTCAAAATTGTTTGTTTGCTTTTCAATGTGGGTTAAAAGAAAGTTTCTTTTGAAAAATTTCAGTTCGACTCGTACGTCAGAGTGTTTGAAAAATTTGCTTTGAAAGCTTTTGAAAAGTGTTGGTGTGAAAAGATTTTAGTTTGTTTTGAAGAGAGCAAGTATCCTTGAGAACCTACCTACCCTAAGGAATTCGTCTGTGTAAATGTCCTTTAAAGTAGTGCCATCCCACCATTGAGAGGTAGGTAGCACCACCGTTGGAGGTGTTCGGGTCAATTCGAGTTTTAGGGACATGGTGATCACCAGAGCAATGGGAAGACACCTTAGAAGCTACCCTCATGCCAGGTTCCCGGATCATGAGGACTTACTAAGACGTCCTCTACTCGACGACCACCTTTCGAAAGGCAACAGTGAGGCGTACCCTAGGGGTGGTGTGTGCGGTTCGTGTGTCATGTTTCAGTTATTTGTCTTGTCATATTTGTTGTGGTCTACGCTTGTTTTTAATTAGGGCCATTCATTCTTGCATGCATATTTAACAGTTATAAAGTTTGCGAAAAATAAATCTAAGGCTATTACAAATGGCGCGGGTCCACATCGCCAAAATTAAACCGGACCCGATTTAGCGGAAAATAAATAAAGCGATAGATAAAAATGCGAGAAATTTAAATTACAATGCTTTGGGAGAGATACAAAATTATAATAAATGACATAAAATAAATGCGCAAATTAAATAATTAAAAACAATGGGCGTTGGACCCTTTTTGCCAAAAGATTAAATTTAATAAGGAATTAAAATAAAAATGAAAATTAAATGTTTTTGGTATTTTTGTATTTTTTAAGATTTAATGAAAGGATAATTAATTAAATTAAAATGAAGCGTCAAACCCTAATTCTAATGTTTTTTAAGTTATTAAGAAAAAGATTGAATCTTTAACCTAATTTAAATCCTAATTTATTTATGTACAAATTTAATTATAAAATATAAATAAATAAATAATTATTACTGTGAAAAAAAGGGCAAAATATGAAAAGGAATCAAAATTGCTAATTAACCTAATTCTATATTTTTGTATTTTTGTTATTAAAAGAATTAAATTTGTAACCTAATTAAAACTAAATAATTACAAGCATTTCTTTATGAAAATAACTATAATATAAATATTTATTATTTTTCATCTTTTCTGATTTTTTTGTGGAAATAAATTAATTATGTTAAAACAAATAAAATAAATAAAATAGCAAAAATAAAATAAGAAGAAAAATAGAAGAAATGCAAACCAGGGTGGGGGTGTAGTCCCAAATGTGAGGTTCAGGCCTAGCAATTCAGGCCCAGTAAGCTGAAATTTGTTGACCTTTCTGGATCCTATGTGATGCGCTTGACCAGGTGCAGCGTGTCCCTTGAATCTATGCCTTTGGTTTGATCGTTTAGGACGCGTGTAGGTTTGATCATTGAGGATGCGTGGTATGCCTACGTTACTGAAGCGCATAGGAATTGCTTTTGAAAAATGATATGGAAATTTGTAAGACCTGGGGCTCGAACCCAGGTCATGTATCATTCCAAACAAAGCCTCTTGCCACTGAACCATCGCTTAATCATTTGACATATAATAACATATAAATAACAAAAGGAAAAATTGGTTAGTGGCCACTAAAAACAAAAAAAGCGCGCGCTGATTTGTATGAACCAACCAGCGTTTGACACGGTATCGTCTTCTCCATTCTATTTTGTTTTTTCTGAAAACAAGAACTTTCAGCCACGGTTTTGGATGCGTGGCTTTAGACAGGTTTCAAGAAAATAGCGATTAGGCTATCCTTGAACATAAATTCATCGCGACTATTGGGATTTCTTCGTCCAGTTGAGCTGAGTGCAATGGTGTGAGTTTGGAGTCATGATTTTGCTTCGTTTGAGAAGCCCTAATTTTGAATCCTGAAAACCCTAATATCCAAACATGGTAGATTCGCGTATGGCTTATGAAAACTCAATTAAACATATCAGTTAGCTTGGAAACTTCATATTAAACAAGAATTCACAAATAAAAATGCAAGAGAATGTATGAATTATGATATAGGATTTCAAAAGTTTCTCTGTACAGGGAAGGTCCTTGTTACCGATTCTTCACGCTTGGATGGATGTTTGGAGTTGGAATTGCTTCAGGGGGCCTTGAGGAAGCCTTTGAAACAAGAATTAGGACCTGAATGAATCTCTAACCACGTTTTCAGAATTGAATTTTATGACAATTTTTTCAAGCGTGCAATGGAGTTTTCAGCGCAGCTTAGAGTTTTTTTTCATTAGGTTTATGATCAGGGTTATGTAGTGAGATGATTAGGTCAACAAAACTTGATACAATCCAAGGCATTCAATGATTTTGCAAATTGATTTTCTAAGAATCTTTACATACCTTTTTCATGTGCAATTTGGTGTCAATTAGTTCAAATCAAACCAAAACCTTCCATAATTGGCTAAGCACGAGATATTGATAGTAAAACATGCATGAAAAGATTTTTTTTAGGTCAAATTTATATTTTCTACATATTTAAATAATTTAAATGAATTAATATTAATATAAATTCAAATAAATAATTAAAAATTGAGAAAATACTTCCCCTTGGGCTTAATGGTCGTGCATAGGCTTGGCATGAAGAAACTTGGAAGAAAAATGGGCCCATTAGCATTTTTGGATCATTTGAACCATTGTTGACTTTTCAAAATTCCCAAAACTTTCCCAACTTCCACAAGGCATAACTTGCTCAATTTTTAAGCTTTTCACATGTTCCTGGACATTTTGGAAAGGTCTTTGAGTCCTTTAACCAATGCCTTTGGTCCCATGTCGTTTTGATTTACCAATCTCAAGTTATGGCCTTTGACTTAAAGTCCCTTTTTGTTGACTTTTGAAAATGACCTATAATGTTGAAATTGATAACTTTTTGTGAGAGCATTTCTTGGACTTTAAGTATGAAGATGAGTTGTAGGAAATGTCTTTCTCTTCAAAATGAGCTTTGGATGGAATTTTTCTGATAATCCATGTGAAAGTTATGCTCTGGTCAATTTCAGTTGACTTTTTCAACTGTCCAAATATAGTAACTTTTGCATCTTTGATGATTTCTGAGCCAAATTTTGAGAATCATGATCAAGCATTGATCAAATGATGTTTGTGGCTTCAAAATGATATGTTGACCAAAAATTTGAACTTTTGACTGCCAAATGACCATTTTGCCCCTACAGTTGACTGTAGTGCAATTTAGGGTTTTGACTGTGCAATTTTGAGCTGAATGCCTTGAAACTTGATATGAGGATGTTTGACCACATTTGTAGGCATATGAGACTTGCTTGGGCCTTTGAAAACTTCTTTTCTTTGATCATAACACAAACCCTAGTTTTGACTGTATAGGAGACAGTTGAACTGCATAACCCTTGGGGAATTTTGTGACTTGGCTTGACAATCTTGGAGAATATGGGAGGGCAAATTTTGGGGTACAACAAGAAGGATCAACTGTTTCTAGATGCTATGCATTTTCAGGCTTTCAAGTAGATATTGGCTTTGTTAATCTATGGATTGGTACTATTCCCTAATCCAGACCAACTCATAGAAGTGAATACTGTCAAAATTTTCCTCACTCGTAATCTTGTGCCTACCTTGCTCGGAGATATTATGCATTCTCTTCACACTCGTACCATGAGTAGGTGAGGAACCCTCATGTGTTGTATACCTCTACTATCCAGGTCGTTTATTTCGCACCTTCTCTGCTTGATAATAAAGAATGAACAAGGTTTGAGGTGGTCGCAAAGAATAATGTCACTCTCTCATACAAACATCAACTAGTATTCCTGATCTCACTAGGATATTACTATCATTGACCGCTATAGGGAATTCCTTAATGTTCCACTCATTGGCATTAGGGGAGAAATTACTTACGACCCTTCTCTGGCTCTACGTCAATTTGGTTATGCTCGAAGAGATAATCCTCATGACACACTTATCCAGGGTATTATGTTCGATTACGAAAATGATCCTCAAGGTTATTGTCAAAGGTTTATACATGCTTGGGGCATGGTAAGCAAGATTGATAGTAAGGCTTTAGGACAAAATAACTTCATCCCTCTTCATCCCTATCTCAAATGTGTACGAGCTCGTGATCAAAACCTTCTTATTCCATATCCAGTTGTCCTAGCGATGATCATGGAGCATGTTGTTGAAGGAGACGTTTCTGACATCATTCTCCATCTATACATGCCCACTGACCTTGAGGAATTACAGAAGTCATGGATTCAACTCAAGGAAGAATGGGACACCTTTTAGACTCAATTTTATGCAAGTGAAAAGAAAGTGTTGGAGCTCACAAAGAAACTTCACGAGGAGCAGAGTCTTAATGCATACATCAACATAAAGAGGAAGCGTCTGTGGGAGACTTGAGTCTTAGGTTTTAGGAGTTTATATTCTTTTCTCTTTGAGACCCTTTTGTTTTCCTTGTAAGCCTAAAAGGCAATTATAATTTTGAACTTACTAATAAAATCTTTGTTTCTGTTTCCTCTTGGTTAGCAAATTTTAATCTCCTAAGGTCCTTGAAAACATTGCATTTACATATCATGCATCATTACATAACATGTTTTTCATACAAGTTTTCTCATTTACTTACTGTTTATTTCAATATAAGATGGCCCTCGAACAAACTGTTAAGGACCTCCAAGCTCAGCATGCATAATTTGAGGAGACTCTTCTGAATCTGGCACATGGACAAAAATATCTGATGGAGCTCGTCGTGGAGAAAAAGAAGACTAAAAATCTGGATGTTATCCTCAATATAAGGAGAAGATTCAAAGGTCCTACTCAACCAGTTCAAATGGACATTATTTCCTCTAAGGAAGACGACAACCAAGAAGAGGATGGTAGAAGCATCCAGTTTAAAGGTAGAAATAATCAAGTATCTGAAGATGAAGACTACTCTGACGAACAGTAACCTCTTGCAGATGACAACTACAAGTAGTTGGAAGACTGTCTCAGAGCTATGGAAATCCAGAAAGTTTTGGATTGGATTTTGGAGAACTAGGTCTGATCATGGGGGTGGTCATCCCTCACAAGGTCAAGGTCCCCATCTTTGATAAATATGATGGGGTCTCTTGTCCCAAACTCCATTTGAGGTCATATGTTCGAAAGATTTAATCTCATACTTCTGATAGGAAATTATGGGTCCATTTCTTTCAATAAAGTCTGTTTGGCACTCAACTTGAATGGTTCTATCAGCTGGAGCGAACCAACATTCACACATTGAAAGACTTGGTTGCTGCTTTCCATAAGCAGTATCAATATAATGTTGACCTTGTATCGACTCATGTACAGTTGAAAAACATGTCCATGGGATCGAATCAAAGGTTCAAGGAGTATGCACAAAAATGGAGGGATTTAGTTGGAAAGGTCCAACCTCCCTTGTCTTACTGGGAGCTGGTAGATATGTTCATGGGCACTCTGACAGGCCCATTCTTTAATCTGTTAATTTGGAAGCTCGTCGTCTTTTTTTAAGGAGTTGATTCTGACTAGGGAAAGAGTTGAAAGTGGTATTAATAGTGGTAAGATTCCAATGGCTACGTCATCTAATGTTGTGAAGAAGCCATTTGGTAGTAAAAAAGAAACCAATGATGTATATAGCCAGAAGGATCGTAGTAAAAATGATCGCCATCAGTCTGTGGGAGTGGTGTTGATCTCTAATTCGGTGCTTGTTCAACAACAACAACAGGGAAACCGACAAAGGCCATACGCTCTATTAAGGCATTTTACCATTATCAACATGCCTTTATCTTAGGCATTGCAACATTTGTTAAAAGCTGAACTCATTTCATTGCGGGATCCTCCTCAGAATCCCAACACATCCTCTCCTATGTATAATTTGAATGCAAGGTGTGCCTATCATTCTAATAGTCTTGGGCACGACACCAACAATTGATGGGCCATGAAAAAGAAAATTCAGGACATGATTGAGAATAAGGAAATTAAGTTCGATCCTCCGAAGACTATGAATGTGATTACTGCACCTATGCCGAAGCATGAAAAAGGCATAAGTGTTATTGAAGATGTTCTGTAAGTTACCTCTGCAAGTGATATGGTTACTCCTCTCTGAAACAATAAAAAATAATCTGTTACAAACCGATTTATTTCTGGGTTGTGTTAAAGAATGTTATTGTTGCGTAGTCTAAACCAATGGCTGCAGATTACTGAAGGAAGGCATTCAACGCCTGATGGATGAACACATAATTTTGATCGAGAAAGTTTTGTATGCTGAGAATTTGTGCCAAGATTTGTCTGTCATATCCGGTACTCCTATCAGGATCACTTCCAAGGGTCCTATAAGGATTACTGCGAATCCAAAAGTCGTTCCTTTGATTATCACCACACCAGGACCCATCCCATATTCCTTGGAAAAGGCTATTCCATGGAACTATGGATCAGACGTCTACTACCATGGCGTCAAACAAGAATTGTCTGATGAAGATACTGAAGAGGTTGATCCCAACATTGACAATATTGCGGGGACCATCAAAGTTACTAGAAGCGGAAGGATTTTCTCCCCGGAAATCTCTCTCAAAAATGTTGCTACACCTGTTCGAGTTGCTGTTACTAAGTCAACTGCTGAGGTTCTGGGTAAAGAGCCAATGATAGAGCCTGCCCAGACGGAGGCACCAAAAGAAATCACAATCGAAGACACCTCTAGACAAGAGTTGGAAGAGGTTTTGAAGATCATCCGCAAGAGCGACTATAAAATTATTGAACAGTTGGAGTAGACCCTGTCTAAAATATCCATGTTATCTTTACTGTTGTGTTCTGAAGCCCATGCACAAGCTTTAGTAAAATTCTTGAAGACTTCCCACGTTCCGCAAGAAATTTCGGATGATCAATTTAGAAGTTACATGGCTGGCTTAACAATTGATAATGGATTAGGCTTCTCCAATGCTGACCTGACTCCGGATAGGAGAAAGCATAATAGGGCCATGTATGTCTCCATTGAATATAGGGGCGCTACATTGGCTCATGTGTTAATTGATACTGGCTCTTCGCTGAACGTTCTTCCAAAAGGCGCTCTTGACAGACTGGATTGTGAAAGGGTTGTACTGAAGCCTATTAACATCATAGTTTGAGCCTTTGACGGATCCAAAAGAATGGTGCATGGAGAAGTAGACCTCCCAATCAAAGTGGGTTCACAGATATTTGTGTCCACCTTCTATGTAATGGACACCCGGCCAGCTTATTCTTGTCTATTGGGACGTTCCTGGATCCATGGGCAAGGTGTTATCACCTCCATCATGCACCAGAAATTAAAGTATCCTGGAAGAGGAAAGATTGTTACTGTCTCTGGAGAAGAGGAGTACATAGTCAACCACCTGACTTCATTCCGATATGTGGAAATGGACAAGGAATTCATTTAGACTCTGTGTCAAACTTTGGAAGTGGTCTCTCCTGCTTCTGTTGAAGATGTTTCTGCCATTCCAAAGACCACCAGGATTTCGCACAAGATGACTTCCTTGAAAGATGCCAAAGCTATTATAGAAGAAGGTGGTTGTACTATTTGTGGTTAGCTTCCTGATATCCCTTACAAATCTGACAAGTTTGGTTTAAGATTTACATCAGAAGGTCAAAGGGCTGTTCGTCGCGCTCGGGATGGAAGACCTTCATTCTGTATCAGCAATAACGAAGTCAACGCTATAGAGGATGCTGACAGTGATTGTGATCTCGACAGCTGGATATTCCCTACCATTGGCAATGGACTCAACAATAGGAAAGCAGAAGACATTTTCCTTATCTCCTTTAGTCAAGAGTAATAGCAACATTCCTATCTTATTACTTTTAAAATATTTTGCTTATGTAATAAACAATGACTTTAAACCTTGCGTCTTACCCGAGGCACAATGGTTCATTTGTTAAGGGTTGATAATTCATAAACATTTGTTCATTTAATAAAAACATTGGACGTTTTCCATTCAAATTTTGTGCTCCCTGTGTTTTTCTTATTTTACTTATTGCATTATCAAAATAGCTACGTGTTCTTACACAAACCCACACACTACATTGCAGATCCTCATTCACTCTGGATCTCGTTGATAATAATTCTGCTATTATCGCTTATGACTTCGAAAATCTGATCTACCAAGCCGAGGACGAAGGTGAGAAAGATTATGAAATACCTAGAGAACTTGTTAGACTCTTAATACAATAAGAAAAGGTTATCCAACCACATGAAGAGTCGGTTGAAGTGGTGAACTTGGGTTCTGAAACAGACAGGAAAGAAGTCAAGATAGGCGCCAACTTAGAGAGTAGTGTCGAGAACAGGTTGATTCAAATGTTGCATGAATATGTTGAGATCTTTGCTTGCTCATATGAAGACATGCCAGGGCTTGATATCGATATTGTGGTTCACCATCTTCCAATGAAATAGGGTTGCTCTCCAATCAAGCACAAGGTTCGTCGCATGTGTCCCAAAATGTCAGAAAAGATCAAGGCTGAGGTTATGAAGTAATTTGATGCGGGTTTCTTAGCAACGACATCATATCCTTAATGGGTTTCTAATGTTGTTTCGGTACCAAAGAAAGATGGAAAGGTATGTATGTGTGTAGATTACAGGGATCTGAACAGGGCAAGCACCAAACATGACTTCCCACTGCCATATATTGATGTTTTGGTCGACAACACCGCTCAGCACAAGGTATTCTCCTTCATGGATGGTTTCTCAGGCTATAATCAGATCAATATGGCGCCTGAAGACGTGGATAAAACTACATTTGTCACATAGTGGGGTATTTTCTATTACAAGGTTATGCCTTTTGGGTTGAAGAACGTCGGGGCAACTTATCAGTGTGTCATGGTAGCCTTATTTCATGACATGATTCATCACGAGATAGAAGTCTAAGTCGATGACATGATAGACAAATCACAAACTGAAAAAGAGCATCTTGATCATCTTCATAAATTATTTGAAAGGCTGAAGAAGTATAAGCTAAGATTAAACCCGAACAAGTGCACTTTTGTGGTGAGATCCGGTAAACTCATGGGTTTCGTCGTCAGCAGTAAAGGTATTGAGGTTGATCCTGCAAAAGTTAAAGCTATTCAAGAAATGCCGGCTCCCCGTATCGAGAAGGAAGTCAAAGGTTTCTTAGGATGGCTGAATTACATTGCTCGTTTCATTTCTCATTTGACTTCTACTTGTGAGAAAATCTTTAAGTTGTTGAAGAAAGATCTAGTAGTAAAGTGGAATGATGACTGTCAAATAGCCTTTGATAAAATTAAAGTGTACCTATAAGAACCTTTGATTATGACGTCACCAGTTGAAGCAAGGCCTCTAATCATGTACCTAACAGTGCTAGAGAACTCAATGGGGTGTGTATTGAGGCAGCATGACGATTCTGGTCGAAAAGAGCGTGCAATATACTACCTTAACAAAAAGTTTACCGACTGTGAAATAAGATATTCACAACTTGAGAAAACTTGATGCGCTTTGGCATGGGCTGCTCGTCGACTAAGACAGTATATGTTAACCCATACTACCTTGTTGATCTCTAAAATGGATCCTGTGATCGGTGGGAATAAAACTGACTGTTTTGGAATGCTGGTTTACGTTTGCGTTTGTTTTCACAAAATGTCGCGGTAAGCAAGAGTCGCCACCGTCTTTTATTTTATCCAACAAGGAAAGGACAAAAGCACAGAAAAATTCCTTTTTGAGATGTTTCTCGGGTTCGGGAGGTAGATTATAGAAAGGGAAGGTATTAGCACCATTTCTATCTGTGGTTATCCACGGCTCTTAGGTACTTGCTCATTGTGTTTTCAAAAGTTTGCTTTTCTTTGTGTTTGTGGGTTTGAAAAGAGTTTTTGTTTTGAAGAGAGTGTAGGTGTGAAAAGTTTTGTTTTGTTTTAAAAGGAGCAAGTACTTAAGAACCATCTACCTACTCGAAAAAGGAATTAATCTGTACAAATGTCCTTTAGACAATGTTAGCCCACTATTGATGAGTAGGTAGCATCGTCGTTGGAGTTTTCAGGTCAATTCGATTAAGGGACGTGTGGTCACTAAAGCAATGTTAGGACGCCTTAGCGGTAACCCTAATATCCTAGATCATTTTTCCGAGGCAACCGTTTCGAGGCAACTATGATCTTTGGACAAGAGGGAGACCTCTAAAACTTCCTATACTCAATGACCACGTTCGAGGCAACCAAGTGAGGTGTACCCTAAAAGTGGCATGTGCAAGTGTGTTATTTCGATTAATTTTATCTGTACATTTTATGGGTGAGCTATATTGATTTTAAGTTCATACATTGGATCTTGTCATGCATTGCCTATTTATCAAACATCTAACATTGTATAGTTGCGGAAATTAAATTTATGGAAATTAAATCTAAGCTATTACAAGGCGTCGGGTATTTACATCGCCAAAGACAAACCCTTTAATTTAAATTGCGGAAAATAAATATAAAGCAATAAATAAATAAAGTCCTAATTAAAAGCTATTACATGGTGGAAGCAATTACAATATTGGAAATAAATGGATCGCGTGCAAGAAAATTAAATCGGCGCATTTTTAGGGTTTTGACCCTTTTCGAAAGAAAGCATGTTTTTGTTATTTTAAATTTAAAGAAATTAAAACTAAGTTACTTAATTAATTAAAATAAAATATATTTTTGGGTTTTTATATTTAAGGAAATAAAATAAAATTGATTAAAATTATTAATTAAAAAAAACCTAATTCTACATTGATTTTAATTATTGTAAAGAATATTAAAGTTATACCTAATTAAAAACTAAATTGATTAATGTTTATTTACCAAAATAAAAAAAATGAAATTAAAAAAATGATATTTTTTATGTTTTCTGGTTTTATTAAAAAAAATGATTTAATTAGTTAATTTAAATAATAATAATAATTAGTAAATAAATAATAAAAGAAAATAAAAGGAAAGGATAACCAAAGGGGTGTTCGGCCCAAGAGGAGGTGTGATTTGCAATTTCAGAGGCCCAAAACATCCCAGCCTCGTTTGACTTTTCCCATCCAATGCATGCTTGTTGACTTGAGTATATGGTAAGCTTGCAGTTTTGACCAATGGATCTGATCTGAAGCCACTTGGCAAGTATCTCGACAAGGACGTATGGTGAGCCCTGCTTTGGGCGCTGCATGGAATATCCTGAAAATAAAATGCAACAAAGTTTTGGGGGACCTGGGATTCGAACCCAGGTCCCAATGGATCATGCACTAGCCTGCTTGCCAACTCAACCAACGCGTTCTTTCGTTATTGGGATACCAAACAAATATTATATTCAAAGCAAATTAATATGCCTGGCAATTAAAAAAAATAAGCGCGAAATTTAAAAGGACCAATGGGAAGAAGACACGCTTCGTCTTCTTCGTTGAAAAAACCAGGATTTTTACCTGCGGATTTTATCCGCAGCAGAATCCCTAGACTCGTCCTAAAATCCACTCTAGGCTATAGAAATGCAATCCAAAGCCATGGTTCGCTTCGTCTCTCCTTCCTGATCATCTCTATATCCATTATTAGTCCTAATTTTACCTGCAAAGCAAACGCCTAAAAACAAAACAAGAAAACCCTAGGTTCGGGCATTACAATACAGGCTATGAAAACAAAATCGAATATTGCAAAAAGCTTAGAAATCATACAAGGAACAAGAATATGCTAATGCTTTGTCAAAAAAACGCAAGAATGAGGAGTTATGTTTTCGTGTATAGGGCCATATTCGTGGATACTACAACGCGATTTAGGAGGTTTTAGGACTTGGTTTTGATTCCAATCGCTTCAGCAGACGTCCAACAAGAGATTAGTATCAAGTTTTTCCTTTGAATGGAGCCCTAAGATCGTTTTCAGATTCCACTTTTTCAAGCTTTTTTTCAAAGTTTGTCTGGCCGTTTTTGAAGTTCTTAGCTCGTGTTCTTGATGTGTACAACTTGTGTGTGTATATGGGAATGAATTAGGTTAATCTTTGGGCCTTGAATCCATGAGTATTGAAGATTGGAGATTTGATATGATCTTCCATTAACAAGTTTCAAAAATTGTACCAAATCTGATTTTTTGTGCACAACAATGCTTGATACGAATTTGATTATGTGAATCATGATATTTGAAACCTGTAATGATCACAAAGATCTCATTCCATCAATTTTTTGATTTTATTTGAATTAATGTTGATTTAAAATGAATTAAATCAATAAAAATTAAATAAATATAAAATTAATGAATGGACATGAAATTGAAGATGGGATACATGTGTGGTGTGATAAGACCAAATCAAGTGGAATAAAGTGGGCCCTTTTGACAAAAATTGGAGTTTTGAGGATTGTTGACTTTTGGCAATTTTGGAAAAATGCCCAACTTCCACAATGCATGACTTCTTCAATTTTGAACTTTTGGAGGTGTTCTTGGACTTTTTAGAAACCTTTAGATGTCCTCTAACCAACCCTTTTGGTCTCATCTCATTTTGATATTCCATTATCAAGTTATAAGCTTTGGAGAAAAAGGTGTTTTTGTTGACTTTCAAAAATGACCTATAATGTCCAAATTTGTAACTTTTTGTGACATCATTTTTTGATCTTGGGGTGTGAATATGGATTGTATGAAATTGCATCCTCCTCAAAATGAGATTTGGATGGGTCATTTCTCATAAAGTATGAGAAAGTTATGCTTGGTCAAAGTTGGGTTGACTTTTCCTGCAAAACCATAATTTAGCAACTTTTGAGTCTTGATGAATCTTGAGAAATCCTTGATGAATCATGATCAACCCTTGATAAAATGATGAAATATTCTTTAAAATGAGAATGTTGACAAAAAAATCTTGAGATTTGACTGTATTTGGGTCACAGTTGACTTTTGCCCTAGCATAGTCGATTTTTGGACCTCTTGAGCAATTGACTGACCAAACTTCCTCTGCGAGGCTTGAAATTTGACATGGATGAACTTGAGAGCATATTAGGACATTGGGGAGCACTTGAGGCCATTTGTATGCAAGGACCTTGATGCAACACAAAACCCTAATTTTGAATTGACTGCCTTAGGAGGTGATTTGACTGTCCAACTCTTGAGCCATCTTGAACAACTTGGAGATGATTCTTGACCTATCTTGAGAAATATGGGAGCTCAAATTTTGGGGTACAACAGTTTCCCGTGTTCAATCTTCTTAAACCTGAGGATATAGATTTGCCGTTCGGGTCTTTCATGATCCGAAGGTGGAAGATGATTGAACACTAGAGTGCCCAGAAATTTGCACTCGCATGAAGTAGTATTTGTCTTGTGATGTCGGGAATGGGCTTACATACGCCATTTGGAGATTGATGTTGGGAGATGGGCTTAAAGATGCCATCAGAAGGAGTGTCGATCGCGTAAGATATTCCTTAGAGAGAGTTTGTATACCTGTTGTTGAGGGAGATTCCGCTGGGGAATGTTGTTCTTTGTCTTAGGAGAAACAAAACTTTAGGAGCTTCAGTCATCCGTTATTCTACTGGGGAATCATCTCTGTTGAATTTTAGGAGCTTCGGTCGTCCATTATTCTATTGAGGAATCATCTCTATTGAAGAGGTGAGAGTGAACAATTATCTGGTCGTAACCCAGGCTTCATAGTGATAAGACCGACTGCTATCTGGTTGTAATCCAGGCTTTATAGTTACTTACTGGGGAGATGAGATTAAACTTGTTATCCGGTCGTAATCCAGGCTTTGCAATTTCTCACTTCTTATTTGGTCGAAATCCAGGCTTCAGAACAATCAAGTGGTTATCCGTTCGCATCCGGGCTTCAACTTGAATTTAGGGCACACTAATATTCGACCGAATCTGCGCTTCTTAGTAACTGTCCATGTAAACTGCTATTTGGTTGGAATCCAAGCTTCACAGTGTCTTGTACCGCTGTCTGGTCGTAATCCAGGCTTCACGATGTGTTATACCATTATCTGGTCGAATCTAGGCTTCATGGTGTCGCGTACTGCTATCTGGTCGAATCCAATCTTCACAATACCTCACTTCTTATCTGGTCAAAATCCAGGCTTCAGAACAAATCAAGTGGTTATCCGGTCGCATCCGGGCTTCCCTTTGGCTGTTGAGTTTACTAGTATCCGGTCGAATCCGGGCTTCATAGTAACTGGCTGGGTAAACTGTTATTTGGTCGTAATCCAAGCTTCACAATGTCCCTTAACGCTATCTGGTTGTAATCCAGGCTTCACGATGTATCATACCACTATCTGGTCGAAACCCAGGCTTCGTAGTACTCTTGGTTGCTATCTGATCATAATCCAGGCTTCACAATAACTTGCTGAGCTGTTATCCGGTCGTGATCCGGGTTTCACGGCTTGTGTTTATGATATACCACTATCTGGTTAAATCCAGGCTTCATGGTGCTTACTGAGCTTCTATCCGGTCGTAATCCGGGCTTCACGGCTCACTGGGGAATAAACTATTATCCGGTCGTTCTCCGGGCTTCATAGCATACTTTTGAGAGATATCACTATCTGGTCGTAATCCAGGCTTCGCGGTAGTCTGATATTGTTATCCGATCGTAATCTGGGCTTCACAATATGCTGTAGAAATCAAGATACTATCCGGTCGTATCCGGGCTTCATAACTTGAATTTTGATTGTATCTTTCCTGAAAGGTAACGGTCAGTCTTATGCAATGCATGATATAGATCAACAATGATGTTCTCAATATAAATGAGATTGTATGGTATGATGCATGTATCATGATGTATGGACATGTAATGTTTTAGCTGGGTAAAATAAATCCTGGAGCTGCTGGAGAATAAAGTTGAATGCTTCGCTTCCGCTGGGGATGATGAACGAAGGTGATAAACTTGCAGGAGAGGATAACTCTGTTGGGGATTTTAATGATGACCTCCATTGGGGATGGATTACCGTTGCTGGTGATATTAGATCTGTTGAGGATTGAACTCCTGTTTGGGGAAAGAAAGGACTTCGTTGGGGATGATTTTTCAGTTGCTGGGGAATGTATTTATACTCCGTTGAAGAATATTAAGACCTTCTGGGGATACCAAACCTTTTTAGCGCTTGACGGTGGATTAACTCTGCTTGAGGAGAGTATTGTTAATTCGTTCATGGTTTCCAGTTTCAGCTGAGAGAGCTATTATCATTGTCTTACCCTGCGGGGAGTGGAGGTATCTTAGCCATATCCTTCAGCTGAATCTATCTTGGTACCTGGTGGCCAGAGCAACTTGTATAGTTCGGGCAATTCTTATTTGCCCATGTTTCTATTATTACCAGTAACTCATCTTTCGTTTCGCATGTAAATATTTATGATCAACAATTAATGACAAATGCATATATCAAAAATGAACATTGGACGTTCTATGCAAAACAAAACAGATAAAGGAAAAACAGCTTGAAATTTCTGGAAATGAATTTGTATTGATTTTGAAGTTTGGCCTGAAAATAGGCGTTTTTGTACAAGAGGCTGACGTCCTAGTAAGAGAACTCCGCCGAACAAATGGAATTTTTACAATTTGTGAAAAGGAAACAAAACAACTATGTGAATTATCCCACTAGGTTCCAACTCTGCTATTGCCTTTATGTCCTCGAGCATCTCATCACTTTGCTGCTTGGTTGAAGGTGAATCAGATTGATTAGTGTCGTCCGAGCTTGATAGTCGATACCGAAATCTGGATGCCAGATGATCCAATGAGACATAGTGTTACGCTTTGATCCCTAACTTTTGCCTGAACTGCCCTTTCGGGTTTTCAGTCCATCGGGATACCCATTTTTGCCCAAGCCGCCTTTTCAGGTTTTCGACTTGTCGGGTGTACAGATTTTTTTTTTATTTTCATCCCTTATTTTTGCCCGAACCCTTTTGGTTCGCCGGGAAGCCCTTATTTTTGCCTAGGCCAGTCAACCTAGCGGGTCTTTGATTTATGCGTAGTATCTTTTCACTATGTCTGCATTGACGGGGTGAGGAAGGTCGTCACCATCCATGGTGGTTAAAATCATAGCTCCTCCTGAGAAAATGTTCTTAACCATAAATGGCCCTTCGTAAGTAGGGGTCCATTTGCCCCTTGGATCACCTTGAGGTAGAATGATGCGCTTGATTACCAGGTCCCCAACTTGATACTCTTGTCGTCTGACTTTCTTGTTAAATGCCTTGATCATCCGTTTTTGGTACGTCTGACCATGACAAATAGAAGTAAGTCTCTTTTCGTCGATTAGGTTCAGCTGATCAAGCCGGGTATGAATCCAGTCATCTTCACTCAAACCTGCATCCTTCATGATCCGAAGAGAGGTTATCTGAACTTCGATGGGCAAGACAACCTCCATACCATATACCAAGGAATAAGGTGTTGCCCCTGTTGATGTCCGCGCTGAGGTACGATACCCATGAAGAGCAAATGGTAACATCTCGTGCCAGTCTTTGTATGTCACTATCATCTTCTGCACAATCTTCTTAATGTTCTTATTTGCAGCTTCGACAACCCCATTCATCTTCGGCCGGTAGGGAGAAGAGTTATGATGTTGTATCTTGAATTGCTCGCAGAGCTCAGTGATCATCTTGTTGTTGAGATTGGTACCATTGTCCGTAATGATCCTCTCTGGTACGCCGTATCGACAGATCAGATTATGCCGAATGAATCGTGCCATAACGTTCTTGATTACAGTAGCAAAGGAAGCTGCTTCAACCCACTTCGTAAAGTAATCAATTGCTACCAGGATGAAACGATGCTCGTTGGATGCCATAGGTCTGATCTCGCCGATCATATCAATACCCCACATTGCAAAAGGCCAAGGTGCCGTCAAGACGTTCAGAGGAACTGGAGGTATGTGCACCTTATCAGCATAGACCTGGCACTTGTGACATGTTCGAGAATGCTGATAACAGTCGGCTTCCATTGTGGACCAGTAATATCCTGCCCGGAGGATTTTCTTTGCCATGGTATGTCCACTGGAATGAGCTCTGAAAGTACCTTCATGCAGCTTTGCCATGATCCTTTCTGCTTCAATCTTATCCACACAATGCAGTAAAGTTGAATCATGGTTACGCTTGTAAAGGATGTCATTGTTGATGAAGAACTTCGCTGCGAACCTCCTCAGAAACTTCTTATCATTTACAGATGCACCCTCGGGGTACTCTTGAGCTTCAAGATACCTCTTCACTTCATGATACCAAGGTTTTTTTGTTACCTCTTCAGTCTCAAGATCACAGCAATGCACAGGTTCGTCCAATCTTTCAATAATGATCCGGGGAGCTTCGTTGTCCCAATTGACTTTGAACATAGAAGACATCGTAGCCAACGCGTCCGCCAACTGATTCTCCTCTCTGGGGAAGTGTTCAAAGGTTATCTCCTCAAAATGGGGAAGCAACGTCCACACATATTCCTTGTAAGGAATAAGATTTAGGTGTTTCGTATCCCACTCGCCTTTGATCTGACTGATCACGAGAGAGGAATCTCCGAAGACACTCATAAACTTAATCCTTAGGTCAATTACAGCTCGAAGACCCATGATGCACGCTTCATACTCTGCCATATTGTTGGTGCAGTTGAAACATAGACGGGCGGTGAACGGATTATGAGAGCCTTTAGGAGATATGATCAAAGCGCCAATGCCGTTACCCAAAGCATTAGAAGCTCCATCAAAGTACATAGACCATCGGAATCCTTCCTCAAGTCCTTCATCCAGTCCAGGTGTCTCACAATCAGTTATCAACATGATATTCTCGTCCGGGAATTCAAAGTTCATAGACTGGTAATCATCCACTGCCTGATGTGCCAAATGGTCTTCCAATACACTTCCCTTGATTGCTTTTTGAGTTGTGTACTGGATGTCATACTCAGTCAAGATCATCTGCCATCTTGCAATTCTTCCGGACAAGGCAGGCTTTTCGAAGATATACTTGATTGGATCCATCTTTGAAATCAATAGAGTAGTGTGAGTCAGCATATACTGTCTCAGCCAACGAGCAGCCCATACCAAAGCACAGCAAGTTTTCTCGAGCAGTGAGTATCGGGTCTCACAGTCGATAAACTTTTTGCTAAGGTAATAAATAGCATGCTCTTTTCGGCCAGACTCGTCATGCTGCCCCAGCACACACCCCAATGAGTTGTCGAGCACTGTCAAGTATAAGATCAAAGGTCTCCCTTCAACTGGTGGCATTAGGATAGGCGGGTCCTGGAGATACTCTTTGATCCTTTCGAAAGCGGCCTGACATTCATCGTTCCAACATACCACTTGATCTTTCTTCAGCAGCTTGAAGATTGGCTCACAAGTAGCAGTTAGGTGCGAGATGAATCGGGCAATGTAGTTCAGTCGTCCTAGAAAGCCTCTGACCTATTTCTCTGTCTTGGGAGCTGGCATCTCTTGTATAGCTTTCACCTTGGCAGGGTCCACTTGAATACCTTTGTTGCTCACGACGAAACCCAGTAGCTTACCAGATCTTACCCCGAAGGTGCACTTGTTCGGGTTTAACCTCAGCTTGTACAACTTCAACCTGTCAAACGGCTTTTGTAGATGGTCAAGGTGTTCTTCCTCAGTCTGGGACCTTGCAATCATATCGTCGACGTATACTTCAATCTCATGATGGATCATGTCATGAAACAAAGCAACCATGGCACACTGATATGTTGCCCCATCATTCTTTAGTCCAAAAGGCATGACCTTGTAGAAAAAAGTTCCCCACTGAGTAACAAAGGTCGTCTTCTCCATGTCTTCGGGAGAAATTTTAATCTGGTTATAACCGGAGAAACCTTCCATAAAGGAGAAGACCTTGTGCTGAGCAGTATTGTCAACCAGAACGTCGATATGAGGTAGAGGGAAATCATCCTTGGGGCTTGCCCTGTTCAGATCCCTGTAGTCGACACACATTCGAACCTTACCATCCTTCTTCGGCACAGGCACCACATTGGCCACCCACTGAGGGTAAGAAGTAACTGCTAGAAAACCGGCGTCGAACTGTTTCATAACTTCAGCCTTGATTTTCTCAGACATCTCTGGGCGCATTCGGCGGACCTTCTGTTTTACTGGAGGACAGTCTTCCTTGGTAGGCAGGCGATGAACCACAATGCTAGTATCCAAACCAGGCATATCTTTGTAAGACCAGGCAAAGATCTTAACGTAGTCACGCAGCATCTGAATCAACCATTGCTTCACACTAAGCTCCAGATTTGCACCAACCTTGACTTCCTTCTTATCTGTCTTTGTACCCAGATTCACTGATTCTACCGGCTCTTTGTGTGGCTGAATAGCCCTTTCGTCCTAGAGTAACAGTCTTGCAAGTTCACTAGGAACTTCGCAATCATCTTCACCTTCGTCTTCGGCTAAGTTGATCGAATTTTCGAAGTCATAACTGGCAGTAGCAGAGTCGTTACCAGTGAGATCCAGAGTGGATATGGACCTGTATATGTGAGTGTGTGTAAAATAGTTGTTTTGCAATATATAATAAAGAAAAAACAAGGAGCGCAAGATTTGAAATGCAAAAATGTCCAATGCTTTTATTAATGATATATGAAAATGACACACAAAAGCCCTCACAAATGAAGCCACGGTACCCCGGGTAAGACATCAGACCATAAAGTTTAAAACATTGTCTATTACAGATTCACAACAAAAAGTTTCATTACTGGGTAACAAAAGTAATAGGGATGAAGTCCTTTGTTGTCTAGTTGCTCGGTCCACCGTCGGTCGTAGGATAGATCCAGCTGTCGAATTCAGACTCTTCCACATCATCTTCAATGGCATTCACTCCCGAGTTGCTGATGAACACAGGAGGTCTTCCGATCCTTGCATTCCGAACAGCTCTTTGAGCTTCTGCAGTGAAACCCAAATCAAATTTGTTAGTCTTCTGTGTAAAATCAGGGAGTCGGCCCTAATTTGCACACTCACCCTTCTCGATAACAGCCCGGGCATCTTTTAAGGAAGCCATCTTCATAGGAGAATCCTCAACCACAGTCTCAACTGATGCCAGTGTCTGGGGAACCTCTTCAAAGTGCTGAAATGGGATCTCAATGAACTCCCCATCCATCTCTACGTATCGGAACGAGTTGAGGTGGTTGACCATGTACTCTTCCTCCCCTTGTACTGTCATAATCTTCCCTTTGACCGGGTACTTCAACTTCTGGTGGAGCATTGAGGTTACGACCCCAACTTTATGGATCCATGGATGACCCAGCAAACAAGAATAAGATGGCCGAATATCCATCACATAGAACGTAGAGTTGAAGACCTGAGAACCAACTTTAATTAGGATATCAACCTCACCATGCACCATCCTCTTAGACCCATCAAAGGCCCTGACAAAAATGTTGCTTGGTTTCAGCTCCAACCCTTTGCAATCCAACCGGTCTAGAGCTTTCTTGGGCAATTCGTTCAATGAGGAACCAGTATCAACCAATACATGTGCAAGAGTAGTGCCCCTGCATTCAATGGAGACATGCAGGGCATCGTTATGATTTTTTCCCTTGGCAGTCAAATCGGTGTTGGAGAAACCCAACCCATTATCAGCAGTCAAATTAGCCACACAATCTGTGAACTGATCAACTGATGTCTCTTGTGGCACGTGGGCAGTCTTCAGGAAGGTAATCAGAGCCTTGGCATGGGCCTCTGAGCACAGTAATAGTGACAACATAGAAATCTTGGATGGGGTTTGCCCCAGTTGCTCAACTACGTTGTAATCACTCTTCTTAATAATCTTCAGAATCTCTTCCATCTCCTGTTTGGAAGCTTCAACAATAATTGTCTTCGGTGCCTCCGTCTGGGCAGGCACATCAGTGGTGATCCCTTTTCCCCGAGCGTCAGATGACTCAGAGACAGGGGTAAGAATAGGGACTTGATCAGGAATAGTGGTAGGTACACTTGCAGGTGTAATAACGATAGGTCTTCGGGCAGTTGGTGGAACAATATTAGGAGAGAAAAGTCTGCCACTGCGGGTGACTTTACAGGTCCAGTAATGTTGCTGACGCCAGTATCAGCATCCAACTCTTGCTTAACTCCATGAAAATAAACATCATCCCCATAGTGCCAAGGGACAGCTTTATCAGGGGTGTAGGGGATGGGCCCCAAAACAGTGATGATCACAGGTGCGATTTTCGGAACAGATGTAATTATAACAGGCTTCCTCGAGGGCGCCTTGGAAGAATTGTCGAAAATGGTAATGATGGCAACTTCTTCAGTAGGAGTGGAAGGAACAACAGTCTTCTCAAATAGGATCTCCTTACCATCCATCAGGTTTTGGATACCTGACTTCGGGAATGGGCAACCGGTAGGTAAAATAGAACACATATGGCAACCTTCGTCACAGCCCGGAAATAAATCGGCTAGCAACAGGTTCTTCTTGACAGTCATCAGAGGGGTAACAATGTCATCCACATAAACTACCAACAAGTCTTCCTCTACAGCATTCACTCCATGTTTGGGCATGGGAGCAATCACGACATTAGGCCTTTCGGGCGCCTCGAACTCAATCTCTTTTGCATCAATTAAGTCTTGTATCTTACTTTTTAGACTCCAACAATCATCTGTATTATGCCCCGGGCTATCAGAGTGAAAAGCACAGCGGGCTTTAGGGTTATACCTTGGTGACGTTGTATTTGAATTCTTTGGGGGTTCCCTTAGAGTCACCAAATTACTCTTTAGCAACTGTGGCAGAATCTGAGATAAGGTCATGTTGAGATGAGTGAATTTCCTCTTAGGTCTCTCGTCCTTTTGTTGATTGTTGTACTGAGGAGCACCAGTAGGTTTTGAAATAACAAGCGCATTGACATCTTGGCGGTGTTCAGGTCTATTTTGTCTTCTTGCACTGTAGACAACACTTGACTCTTTCTTAAACGGCTTCTTCTCGGTGCTTGATGAAGCACCCTTCTGTATCTTCCCAGCCTTAATACCAGCTCCAATCCTCTCACCAGTCAAAATAAGATCTGTAAACCCAGATGAAGAGCTTCCAATCAAGTGGTTGAAGAATGGACCAGACAGGGTCCCCAGAAACATGTCAACAAGCTCCCGATCAGCCAATGGTGGTTGCACCCTACCAGCGAGGTCCCTCCACTTCTGGGCATAATCTTTAAATCCTTCACCCATTCCCATTGACATACCCTGGAGTTGGGTATGCGTATCAGCGAGGTCGGAGTTGTGCTGATACTGCCTATAGAATGCAATAGCCAAATCTTCCCAACTGCGGATACTGGCTCCGTCCAACTGATAGAACCACTCAAGCTGAGTCCCTGAGAGACTGTCTTGAAAGAAATGGATCCATAAGTTCTTATTAGCAGTGTAAGGCTGGATCTTCCTCACATATGACCGGAGGTGCAGCTTCGGACAGGAAACTCCATCATACTTGGCAAAGGCTGGTGCCTTGAATTTATGGGGAATCACCACCCCAGATGATAGACCTAGATCTCCGAAGTCCAGACCGGGCACCTTCTGAATTTCCATAGCGCTCAAACGGTCTTCCAGTTGTTTGTATTTATCCTCAGCAGGAGGATACTGTTCTTCATTGTAGTCTGTCTCGTTATCGGAGACCACAGGGCTAGGAGCCCTCCTTTCTTGTGGACTATCTTTCCCTCCAGATGAGGTGGTTAGATCAACTTCATTCTGCAGCCTGTTCCCAAACCTGTGTCCTGTGTTAAACAGGATGGTCCTCTTCTTCTTCTTCTCTTTCAGAATCAAGGTCTTCAGGTCCTGCTGACCCTTGGCTAGATTCATGAACAGCTCTTGAAATTTGGCATTCTGGGCCTGGAGGGCCTTGATAGCTTGCTCAGTTGAAGGTTCAGTAGACATGATGATTGCTGAAATAAACAGCGAAGAAGATAAGAGACCTGTAAAGGGTACCTGTTTATGAAGTGCATGGGATGAAATGCGTATGATTTATGATTTCAAAGACAATCAGGATCCAAATTTGTAAACAAGAAAGGAAACACACTTTATTAGATTTAAACTTCAAAATTTAAATTGTTCAACAAATTTCCCTTAAGGCGTTACAAGAATGGAAATACTGAAAAGTAAACAAAAAACTGGAAAGGAAATCATCAAAGGTCCATCAATGCTCCCATGGTCTCTTATTATCAGTGCAGACATAATCGTTGAGAATCCGCTCATTCTCTAACTGCCTGGTTAACCTCTGGATCTTTTGCTCTTGCTCGTTGAACTTCTCCCGATAAGAATCACGTTCTTCCGGCAGTTGCATTCAAGATCTCTTCAGTGCCCCAATGTCAGTGAGCATATAAGGATGGAGAATGGTTGGAAGAACCCCTTCTTCATTAGCAACTTTAAGAGTGACAGGCCGGACGGCTTCATGTGGCATACCTAGCTTCTGGGAACGGATGCGGACCCATCTGAGATATGGCTCCATTGGCAGAGAAGTCTTTGGACCTAACTCATGTGGATCTGATTGGTGAACTCTGTCCCAATCCCTTATGAATCTACGATGTTGCTCGTCGCTATCCCCTTGAAAATCAAAGATGATATGAGGCATTAGCATCTCGTGAGGTCCTTCTCTTCTGGCTCTTCCAAACTGATGGAGAGCTAAGCATGGGTTGTAAGAAATTCCTCCATGGGTTCCTAGCAGGGGAACATTGGGATACTCTCCACAGCGATCAATGATAGTCACCTCATCCATACCTTTGAGAGTCCAGATAATGTCATTATGAGAAAGAGACATCACCCTATAAGCCCAGCCCATTCCTTCTTTGTTCTTTAGCACTGACTTGGGGAGGTGCGAAATAAACCACCTCGATAATAAAGGAGCACATCACATCATGGTTCCCCGTTTTCGGGCAGTACGAGCATAGAGCTGATGAAGAATGTCACCCAAGAGAGTGGGTACAGGGTTCTGAGAGATGAAGATCTTTATAGCATTCACATCAACAAAAGTGTCAGGATTCGGAAACAGTACCAAGCCATAAATCAAAAGAGCCAGAATATCCTCGGACGCCTTAAAGTCTAGGCTATCCCAGAAGTAGTTGGCCTTGCCAACCAAGAACTTAGTCAAAAATCCTTTAGCTCCACTTATAGTCTCCCAATTAGCCATCACTTCCTCTTTAGTCAAATGAAGGGTTGCAGCAATTTCTTCGGGCCTAAGGGTCTTCTCCCAACCAGTAAACGAAGTCTGCTCCAAAACAGAGATACCGAGCAGCTCAGAGAACTCTTCTAGGGTAGGAACCAGCTGGAAGTCTTGAAAAGTAAAACAGTGGTACAGCGGATCATAGAACTGGACCAGGACACTCATCATTTTCTCGTCCAATTTGGAGGTGACCAAACTGAGAAGAGAACCATGCCTCCTGATGAAGGAAGTAGTGTCAGGCATCTTGGCAACCAACTCTTTAAGCAAGGTAGGTACTTGGAAAAATTTGATCCGGATGGTATTCTTACGCATGGGCATCATGATGACCTACAAAACAGAGAAAAGATGAATCCCTCATGTCTTTGAAATAGGTTAGTCTTTATGCAAGATGTATGCAATGCTATGATTTCATGATTTCATGATAGTAAGCACACCACAAGTATCCACAAATAGCAAACATGGTAAAGGCACACAAGTCACACTGAGAGCCCTTAGATTTTAGGATGGCATGGAGCTTAGGCACTACCCTCTTTCAGTTCAGTTGGTTTAAACCTGTCCTAAAAATAGTAACCGGGTTCTAGAGGATCTCAATATCACTGACTACCCTTAATCGGTCATAATTCCAGTTTAGCAACCTTTTCTTGCGACCGGAATCATCGCGAGAGTTTAGTCTCAATGAGTGTAGCATACTACTACTGTTCTATGGCCAAGTTGGTCAATTTAAGGTTCTAAGGTCAGTTGGTGCTTAATGACCCCTTAGAAGACCCATATTCTCCTTGTTCCAACACAAGGGATATCGGTACAGACTAAAGTGCCACACCAACGTAGCTACTGCTTCATCCGTATCGGCCTACGCCGTACAGATCCCTCACAGTTTATTGCTACTTACCTAAAGGGTGCCCCCAGATCCGGGTTAGGATCTATAGAACTCTGATACAAGCCCACAAAAATAAAGCATACAAAACATACAATTGAAAACACCATGATCTAATCCTAAGGTACACCCCACTTATAATATTCCCCAACAGAGTCGCCAGTTCTGTGATCGGTGGGAATAGAACTGACTGTTTTGGAATGCTGGTTCGCGTTTGCATTTGTTTTCGCAAAATGTCGCGGTAAGTAAGAGTCGCCACCGTCTTTTATTTTATCCAACAAGGAAAGGACAAAAGCACAGAAAAATTCCTTTTTGAGATGTTTCTCGGGTTCGGGAGGTATATTATAGAAAGGGAAGGTATTAGCACCCTTTCTATCCGTGGTTATCCACGGGCTCTTAGGTACTTACTCATTGTGTTTTCAAAAGTTTGCTTTTCTTTGTGTTTGTGGGGTTTGAAAAGAGTTTTTGTTTTGAAGAGAGTGTAGGTGCGAAAAGTTTTGTTTTGTTTTAAATGGAGCAAGTACTTAAGAACCATCTACCTACTCGAAAAAGGAATTAATCTATACAAATGTCCTTTAGACAATGCTAGCCCACTATTGACGAGTAGGTAGCATCGTCGTTAGAGTTTTCGAGTCAATTCGATTAAGGGACGTGTGGTCACTAAAGCAATGTTAGGACGCCTTAGCGGTAACCCTAATATCCTAGATCATTTTTCTGAGGCAACCGTTTCGAGGCAACTATGATCTTTGGATAAGAGGGCGACCTCTAAAACTTCCTATACTCAATGACCACGTTCGAGGCAACCAAGTGAGGTGTACCCTAAGAGTGGCATGTGCAAGTGTGTTATTTCGATTAATTTTATCTGTACATGTTATGGGTGAGCTATATTGATTTTTAGTTCATACATTGGATCTTGTCATGCATTGCCTATTTATCAAACATCTAACATTGTATAGTTGCGGAAATTAAATTTGCGAAAATTAAATCTAAGCTATTACAAGGCGTCGGGTATTTACATCGCCAAAGACAAACCCTTTAATTTAAATTGCGGAAAATAAAAATAAAGAGATAAATAAATAAAGTCCTAATTAAAAGCTATTACATGCTGGAAGCAATTACAATATTGGAAATAAATGGATCGCGTGCAAGAAAATTAAATCGGCGCATTTTTAGGGTTTTGACCCTTTTCGAAAGAAAGCATGTTTTTGTTATTTTGAATTTAAAGAAATTAAAACTAAGTTACTTAATTAATTAAAATAAAATATATTTTTGGGTTTTTTATATTTAAGGAAATAAAATAAAAGTGATTAAAATTATTAATTAAAAAAAAAACCTAATTCTACATTGATTTTAATTATTGTAAAGAATATTAAAGTTATACCTAATTAAAAACTAAATTGATTAATGTTTATTTACCAAAATAAAAATAATGAAATTAAAAAAATGATATTTTTTTATGTTTTCTGGTTTTATTAAAAAAAATGATTTAATTAGTTAATTTAAATAATAATAATAATTAGTAAATAAATAATAAAATAAATAAAAGGAAAGGATAACCAAAGGGGTGTTGGCCCCAAGAGGAGGTGTGATTTGTAATTTCAGAGGCCCAAAACATCCCAGCCTCGTTTGACTTTTCCCATCCAATGCATGCTTGTTGACTTGAGTATATGGTAAACTTGCAGTTTTGACCAATGGATCTGATCTGAAGCCACTTGGCAAGTATCTGGACAAGGGCGTATGGTGAGCCCTGCTTTGGGCGCTGCATGGAATTTCCTGAAAATAAAATGCAACAAAGTTTTGGGGGACCTGGGATTCGAACCCAGGTCCCATTGGATCATGCACTAGCCTGCTTGCCAACTCAACCAACGCGTTCTTTTGTTATTGGGATACCAAACAAATATTATATTCAAAGAAAATTAATATGCCTGGCAATAAAAAAAAACAAGCGCGAAATTTAAAAGAACCAATGGGAAGAAGACACGCTCCGTCTTCTTCGTTGAAAAAACTAGGATTTTTACCTGCGGATTTTATCCGCGGAAGAATCATTAGACTCGTCCTAAAATCCACTCTAGGCTATAGAAATGCAATCCAAAGCCATGGTTCGCTTCGTCTCTCCTTCCTGATCATCTCTATATCCATTATTAGTCTTAATTTTACCTGCAAAGCAAATGCCTAAAAACAAAACAAGAAAACCCTAGGTTCGGGCATTACAATACAGGCTATGAAAACAAAATCGAATATTGCAAAAAGCTTAGAAATCATACAAGGGACAAGAATATGCTAATGCTTTGTCAAAAAGACGCAAAAATGAGGGGTTATGTTTTCGTGTACAGGGCCATATTCGTGGATACTTACAGCGCGATTTAGCAGGTTTTAGGACTTGGTTTTGATTCCAATCGCTTCAGCAGACGTCCAGCAAGAGATTAGTGTCAAGTTTTTGCTTTGAATCGAGCCCTAAGATCGTTTTCAGATTCCACTTTTTCAAGCTTTTTTTCAAAGTTTGTCTGGCTGTTTTTGCAGTTCTTAGCTCGTGTTCTTGATGTGTACAACTTGTGTGTGTATATGGGAATGAATTAGGTTAATCTTTGGGCCTTGAATCCATGAGTATTGAAGATTGGAGATTTGATATGATCTTCCATTAACAAGTTTCCAAAATTGTACCAAATTTGATTTTTTGTGCACAACAATGCTTGATACGAATTTGATTATGTGAATCATGATATTTGAAAGCTGTAATGATCACAAAGATCTCATTCCATCAATTTTTGGATTTTATTTGAATTAATATTGATTTAAAATAAATTAAATCAATAAAAATTTAATAAAATAGAAAAATTAATGAATGGACATGAAATTGAAGATGGGACACGTGTGTGGTGTGATAAGACAAAATCAAGTGGAAGAAAGTGGGCCCTTTTGACAAAAATTAGAGTTTTGAGGATAGTTGACTTTTGGCAATTTTGGAAAAATGCCTAACTTCCACAATGCATAACTTCTTCAATTTTGAATGTTTGGAGGTGTTCTTGGATTTTTTTAGAAACCTTGAGATGTCCTCTAACCAACCCTTTTCGTCTCATCTCATTTTGATATTCCATGCTAAAGTTATAAGCTTTGGAGAAAAAGGTGTTTTTGTTGACTTTCAAAAATGACCTATAATGTCCAAATTTGTAACTTTTTGTGAGAGCATTTCTTTATCTTGGGGTGTGAAGATGGATTGTGGGAAATTGCATCCTCCTCAAAATTAGCTTTGGATGGGTCGTTTCTCATAAATTATGAGAAAGTTATGCTTGGTCAAAGTTGGGTTGACTTTTCCTACAAAACCCTAATTTAGCAACTTTTGAGTCTTGGTGAATCTTGAGCAATCCTTGATGAATCATGATCAACCCTTGATCAAATGATGAAATATTCTTCAAAATGATAATTTTGACAAAAAAATATTGAGTTTTGACTGTATTTGGGTCACAGTTGACTTTTGCCCTAGCACAGTCGATTTTTGGACCTCTTGAGCAATTGACTGACCAAACTTCCTCTGCAAGGCTTGAAATTTGACATGGATGAACTTGAGAGCATATTAGGACATTGGGGAGCACTTGAGGCCATTTGGATGCAAGGACCTTGATGCAACACAAAACCCTAATTTTGAATTGACTGCCTTAGGAGGTGATTTGACTGTCCAACTCTTGAGCCATCTTGAACAACTTGGAGATGATTCTTGACCTATCTTGAGAAATATGGGAGGGCAAATTTTGGGGTACAACAGATCCCATAAAGTACATATTCGAGAAGCCAACTGTGATACGGTGGGAGAACTGACTTAGGTTTTGCGTTTGTTTTCGCAAATGTCTCGGTTGAGCAAGAGTCGCCACCGACTTTTTATTTTATCCTAAGGAAAGGTTAAAAAGCACAGCAAAAACCTTTGAGATGTTTTCTTGGGTTCGGGGAGTAGATTATAGAAAGGGAAGGTATTAGCACCCTTTATATCCATGGTTATCCATGGGCTCTTAGTTACTTGCTTTAGATCACTTGCCTTGATTTTCAATTGTTTGAAATGGTGTTTTGTGTGTGGGTTTGAAAAATGTTTTGAAAAAGATGCCTTGTCTAGGCAACCCTTGTAACAATTTTTTACTCGAATGTTTTACAAAAGGTGTTTGTCTTTTTGAAAAGATGTTTCAAGGTTTTGAAAGTTGTTTTGAAAGTTTGTGTTTGTGAAGTGTGTTTTGAAAAATGGCAAGGATTGTTTTGCAAGATTGGGCAAGTAACCAAGAGCTATCTACCCTAAATTTCTCAAAGATCTTTCCTATGTTTTAACCCTTTTAACAATTTTGTTCCACCATTATATTTGGTGGACATTCTTGTGTTAGGATGTAAACGGGACGGGCGCGGGTCATCGTTTAGACCATGATTGCAATGGTGCTAAGTATCTTTGGCAACTTTTCCTTTAAGGGACTTGATCATGTTTTAGGCAACTTTCGAAAGCGTCATCGAGGGACTATGATCATTTGATTGTTTTGTTTTTGCCAAAGAAACCTAACATGCAATATGGCCCATTATTAAAGGCAACAAGTGGAGTACCCTAGGGGTGCAAGTGTGATTGGTGTTGTCCATTTTCATGCTTGTTTATCTTGAATTTAGGTCAACTATTTTTTGGTTAATTTTGCATACAAAACCCTAATTCTATCATGGTATAATTAGAAAGCTCTTAAATGCGAAAAATAAAAGGTCCTAAGTTATTACAACACAATATATGGGATGGGGGGTACAAATGTTCAAATGGGGATATTTTAGCAAGAAATTAAACCTAACTATTACATCCAAATTGAATTATACAAATTATATAATATTCAACAATTAAATAATAAAAATAATAAATGTGCAAGATGCAAAAAATGGTTTTTTATATGTATGAAAAAAGTATTTTTTATGTGTCAAATAAACAAAAATAAAATTAATTAATTCTTGGTATTTTTATGTATTTAGGGTAAAACCCTAATTTTATAAATAAAAGGTATTTATTATATAATATATGCCATATTTATTAATTATGTACAAAAAATAAATAAAAGAAGGTATATTGTAAAAAAAAGTATTTTTGAGGTCAAAATATTAATAAAAATAAAATGTATTAATTCTTTATATTTTCCCTAAATATACTAATAAATATATAAGTATTTTACATTATTTATTAAATATATATTATATATACAAAAATAAAATATTTAATACTATTAAAAAAAATATATTTATTATAAAATGTTTTCAAGAGATAACATAAAATAAAAATCAGAAATAAAATATGTTTGTATTATTTTTTTTTGTATTTTAAAATAAAAGTATACTTATTTATTTATTTACAAAACTAAATAAAGCCAAATAAATATATAAAAAAATGCAAAAAATATGGAAAAAATAATTTTAATATTTTTTATGCTTTGTCAAAAATAAATAACTCAGAAACAAGAATCAAAAGTCAAAAATAATGAAAATAAAATGCAATGGGCCAAGGAGGTGCAAATGTGAAATAGTGGTGTGAAAAGAAAAAAAAAACATTTCAGGCCCAGCCCAGAACCTATCTTCTTCAACCTCCAGCAAGCTTGTACAACCAACATACGCGTTTCTGCTATCTCAGGATTCTTGGACTTTTAGCACAAACTCACAACATGAAAAATGTTAAGCATCAAGCCACGATTCCATACATATAAAAAACTTCACTTAACTCTCAGAAATGAGAGAGAATTTCTCCATTCCTAATTCTTAACCTAAGTTTTTGTCAATGTTCAGGTCTCAAATTCTCTCAGCACATGCAACATAAATGGAAAGTAAAGATATGTATAGTTTCAAGGGCATGAGTAGAACATTTTCCATTCACAAACCTAGAGCTAACTCTTCCTATATTGAGAGATATAAGTCCATGAACTTACCTGTTCAACTTGGATCGTGTCTGACAATGGAGGCACTTTCAAGGCAAAATGAGGATTGGTACAGCTTGCTTGAAGTTCAGGGATGCTATTCCAACCTTTAACTTGCTTTGAAACCAACTGGATCAAGCTATGGCAATCCACCTGCAAAACAGAAGAAATGAAAATGGTGATGTTGGTTAGAGGTGTTACAGGTCGTGTCCAATGCCTGGGATAGCTTGCATATATGGTATGGAATGTGTATGAACTGGATTTAGCAAGAATGCATGAATGGATTGGCTTATGGAAGTCCAACTGCAGAGGTTACTCTGTTTTCTGCAGTGGGAGGGTGTTTTGAGGTTTGATGGTGTTTTGAAGGTATTTGGCTCGTGCTCTAGCTTAGGTTTGATGTTTGGAAGGTGTACAACAACTTTGCTTAAGCTTGTGTTGGCTGAAATGAGAGTTGGTCTAAGTTATGTCAAGTTACTTCACACTTAAGCAAGAAAAATCAACTTGGTTCTCTAGACTTGTACAGACCCCTCAAGTATGCTGCACACTTGAGCCTTGATCAATGTGATATCTCCATGAATCTTGTGTCCAAAGATATGCATTGTACCACTTGGATTGCAAATTTGACATAAAGTGCAACTTTACCAAAATGGATATATTGTTTTTTCTAATTATGGCTCAATCTTGTATGCAATGCTTAAACACACAAGATAAGACCTAAACATGAAGGATTGACATTAAATTTATGAGTGTGAATGAGATAAAGGACCTGTAATCTAGCTTAGAGCATGCTGAGTTCAAAAATGCAAAGTTATGAACATGTAAATTGGCCATGAACAAAGTGAGTTTTGCCCATATTGCCAAATTCGATTCTCCCTAACCATAAGGTTGTTTGATGAGTTTTTGGACATTTTGGAAAGCTTGGAATATGTACTACAATCCATCTTTGTAATGCAAATTGAAATTACAAGTGGAATCATGTGAAAAGTGGCCATGAAGTTAGGCAAAAATCCTGCCTAAAATAGGTCAAAATTTCTCTAAGTTAAGAATGTTTTGCACCCTTGTTCCAAAAATCATAACTTGAGCTACAAGCTTCTTTTGAGGAAACTTTGTGAATAAAAGTTGTAGAATTTTGAAATGGACTACAACTTTCATGTTTTGACTTTTGTTTGAATCCAAATGTATCTTGATGAAAAGATGGGACAAAGTTAGGAAAAAATTAGGGATTTTCATAACTTAGAAAAATTCTAAGTTATGAAAATTCTTCATTTTAAACCCTAATTTGCAATTTTTGATTTCTTGATGAACAAGTTTCATAATTTGGCATGTTTTGATTAAAAATGAATCTTGACACTTGATTTTGACCAAAAAGTCAAAGTTTGACTTTTCAGTATACAGTCAAAAATTGATCAATTGACTGGAAAATTCATGTGTCAATCTTGTGCATTTGGGATCTTTTGAATTTGTTGAACATGTCAAGACAATTCCATGGGGTCCTTGAGTCCATATATGAGCTTGGTTTGCCAATAGTTAGGTCAAACAGTCAAAAATTGCTTTTGTGCAATCAAAACCCTAAAAATGACCATTTTGCCCTTTTGGTGATCTGATCAAATTTCTTGTGGAATTGTGATCCAAATTTGACCAAATGGTTCAAATGAGTTCATAATGTTGATGTGGGTCAAAAATAATTAGGTTTGACTGTCAATTGACCACAGTTGACTTTTTCCCCAATACAGTTGATTTCTAGGTCAACTGTCCAATTGACTGGGCAAAGATTGGAATCAAGGCTTGAAACTTGGTATGGGTAAACTTGAGAGTCCAACATGAAGCATGAAAGTCATTTTGGGCACTTTAGGTCAAAACAACTTTGTGCAAACTCAAACCCTAATTTGGGTCAACAGTGCAAGGAGGAGTCTTGAGCAGAGCAAACCCTAACTTGATCTTGAGCTCCAAGGATCTTGTGGTGAGAAAATACTGATGAAAATGGGAGGGCAAGTTTTGGGGTACAACACTAACTCTCTCCAGAAGAATAGCCCGATGGCAAATGGTCTTAACAAAATACGACATTCAGTACACCATTCAAAAATCAATCAAAGGAAGTGTACTAGTAGATCATTTGGCACATCAAGATGTATACGATTATCAATCTATGAATTTCGAACTCCCGGACGAGAAAATTATGCTAGTTACAAATTGTGAAGAACCTGGACCGTATGAAGGACCTGAGCCAGGATCTCGATAGAATATGGTTTTCGACGGAGATTCTAACACACTTGGCAATGAAATCAGTGTTGTAATTATCTCTCTTCAGGGTTATCATACGCCATTCAGTGCCAGATTTGCTTTGACTGCACCAATAATATAGCTGAATACGAAGCGTGCATCATGGGCATTAAAGATGCTATTGACCTGAGAATCAAGTTTTTAAGCGTATATGGGGATTCGGCCCTGGTAATCAGTCAGGTTAAGGGAGAATGGGATACGAAGCATCTGAATCTTATCCCTTACCGAGAACATGTGCTAACCTTGATTCCGTATTTCGAAGAAATTACTTTTGAGCATATCCCAAGAGAAGAGAATCAGTCGGCAGACGCTTTGGCTACCATGTTATCCATGTTCAAGGTCAGATGGGACAATGAGGCTCCTAGAATTACCATTGAAAGATTAGACGAACTGACACACTGCTATGAAATTGACACTGATGGAGTAGAAGAAAAACCTTGGTTTCATGAAGTGAAAAGGTACCTTGAAGCTCAAGAATACCCTGAAGGGGCGTCTATCAATGACAAAAAGTTCCTACGGAGGTTCTCGGCTAAGTTCTTCTTGAGCAATGGAATTTTATACAAGTGTAATCATGATTTATCTCTGCTTTGTTATACGGACAAGAAGGAAGCATAAGAAATTATATATGCACGAAGGTGTCTTTGGTACTCACTCCAGTGGGCATACTATGGCTAAAAATATTTTGAGGGCAGGTTACTATTGGTCAACTATGGAATTCGGCTGTCACCACCACTCGAGAACTTGTTATAAGTGCCAAATCTAAGCTGATAAAGTTCATGTGCCTCCAATACCTCTGAACGTCTTGACTGCTCCGTGGCCATTCGCAATGTGGGGCATTGATATGATTGGAGAAATCAAGCCTACTTCTTCTAACGGACATCGCTTCATCCTCGTCTCTATTGATTACTTTACAAAGTGGGTAGAAGCATCTGTGTTCGCCTCTCTTACCAAGAATATGTTTGCCCGGTTCATCAAACATAATCTTATTTGTCGGTATGGCATCCCCAAGAGAATTATCACGGAAAATGGTACCAACCTCAACAACACTATGATCACTGAACTCTGCACACAATTCAAGATCAAGCACCACAACTCTTCTCTGTATCGACTGAAGATGAATGGCACAGTGGAAGCCGCCAATAAATACATAAATAAGATCATGCAAAACATGGATGTGACTTACAAACACTGTCACGAGATGTTACCATTTTCTCTCCATGGCTATCGCACTTCAGCTCGAACATCAACTAGGGCAACCCCATTCTCTCTGGTCTCTGGTATGGAAGTTGTTCTACCTGTCGAAGTTTAGATTCCTTCTCTGAGAATTATGAAAGATGCAGACTTAGACGAAGATGAGTGGATTCAGACCAAGCTAGACCAACTAAACCTGATTGACGAGAAGAGGCTCGCGTTTTTCTGTCACAGTCGGATTCATCAGAAGTGTATGATCAAGGCATTCAACAAGAAAATCAAGCATCGGGTATATCAGGTTGGTGACTTGGTAATAAAGCGCATCATTCTACCGCAGGGTGATCCCAGGGGAAAATGGACTCCCACCTACGAAGGGCCATTTTTAGTCAAAAAAATATTTTCTGGCAGTGCTATGATACTGACCACCATGGACGGAGAATATTTTCCGCACCCTGTGAATGCAGACATTGTCAAAAGATACTACGCATGAAAACGAACCGCTAGGTTGATTGGCCTAGGAAAAAATAAGGGAATCCCGGCGAACCAAAAGGGTTTGGCCAAAAATTAGGGATATATATATATATATATATATATATATATATATATATATATATATATATATATATATATATATATATATATATATATATATATATATATAAGATTGTACACCCGACAAGTCGGAAACCTGAAAAGCCGGCTTGGGCAAGAAAGGATATCCCAGTGGACCAAAAATCCGAAAGGGCGGTCCAGGAAAAAATTAGGGATTAAAGCGTACGACTATTTCCCGTTGGATCACTTACAACAAGATTTATTACCAACGTCAAGTTCAAACGGTACATACCAATTCAATCACTTTCTTCCGATAGCGAGGGATGAGATGTTTAAGACATAGTGGCAATAGCAGAGTTGGAACCCGACGAGATTATTTCCACATAGCTATATGTTTTGTTTTCACTTTGTACTCTTTTCTTTTCATGACAATTTCCTTTTACTAGAATTTATGTCTCTCTGTACAAAATCGCCTTTTTATGGACAAACTATCAATAGAAATATGAATTTCAAGTTTTAAACTTTTGTTTTACCTTTTTCTATTTTGTTTGCAAAAACGTCCAATAACTAAAATTGAATGAACATATGCATATATATGATTAACTGTTAACAAATATATGCATAAAAATAGGAATAAGCAGTTACTCAAGACTCTAGGAGTTGGGATAGTGTTCAAATCGTCTACATATCCCCACAGAAAAATCCTCATTGGATTATCCCCACAGAGTAGTCTTATCATACTCACCAGCTGATCGCTCTAACAGAAAAATGAATATGATATTTTTCCCGGCAATATCGCCCACCTACGAAGTCCCAATTAGTATAGTTTATGGAAAATCTCTACCCCAGCTGAGTTTATTCCTCCAGAATTGTAAAATCCCCTGCAGATCTCTTTTCTCCAGCAGAGCTCATTGCCTCAACAAGGTTGTTTCCTCATCAGAGTATTTCTCCGCCAACAGGGTTTATTTCCCCAACAGGGTTTATTTCCCCAACAGGGTTTATTTCCCCAACAGATTACAGTCTCCCCAGCTTGAGTCTGTTTCTACCACAAATTACCGGTAAGATTCCCACCTCCAGCAAAGGGCAGTTCAGGCTGCTATCCCTAGAGAGTTTGCTATTGAATCTAAAAACGGATCAGATATCGTTTAACCTTATTCTCTCCAGACAAGTCGGTATCTGTATCTGAACCCCAGTCAGACAGAATCTCGAAAGTTTATCCGTCTTTTTTATCCCCAATCAGGTGTATAATAACTAAAATCCCAGTAGAGCAATGGACAACTAATGTTCTTGGACTCTTCTCCCCAAACATGAATCAACATTTTCTAGCGGAGTTTACTCAAACAACAAGCAGGAATACCCATCAAGATCGACGATACACATACTCTTCATCCCTAGTAACAATCATGCATTTATTTTTCCAAGCAAAGATGATGCACGGGTTTACAAATACACTTCAACAACATTTCAAATTCATACATCATTTACGAAAAACTTAGCATATGCATACAAAACGCATATAACATACTCTCATTTATTTTGAGAATATCATTACGCAATTAATTTCATACATCATGACATTGCATACAGCTAAGTATTTGCCTTTTAAAGAAAGATCAATCAACAGACAAACATCATCAACTACTTATATGACCAGACAATCTTCTCAAAGGCTACATCTGACAAATGGCTACTTAAGCAATTTCCTCAGAGGGTCATTCTCAAAGAAACATATTTTATAGTTGATGTCGGGTGTATACATCTTTTGGCTCAGATTAAATCGAGCGTAAATTTATTCGGATACCTCTTCCAGTTGAAGTCGGGCGTAGTCATCTTCTGGATCAGATTAAATCGAGTGTAGATTTATTATGATACTCCTTGGGAAAAGTCGGGCATAGACTCTTTCCAACATATTTTCTAGTTGAAGTCAGACATAGACATCTTCTGGCTCAGATTAAATCGAATGTAGATTTATTCTGATACTTCTTCCAGTTAAAATCAGGCGTAGACATCTTCTGGCTCCGATTAAATCGAGCGTAGATTTATTCTGATACACCTTCGAAAAAGTCGGGCATAGACTCTTTTCAACATATTTTCTAGTTGAAGTCGGGCGTAGACATCTTCTGGCACAGATTAAATCGAGCATAGATTTATTCTGATACTTCTTCCAGTTGAAGACAGGCGTAGACATCTTCTGGCTCAGATTAAGTCGAGCGTAGATTTACTATGATACTTCTTCCAGTTGAAGTCGAGCGTAGATATCTTCTGGCTCAGATTAAATCGAGCGTAGATTTATTTCGATTATCCTTTTGGACCAAGCCGGGTGTAGACTCACTCCAAATACATCTTTCAAGACAAAGTCCGGCGTAGACTTAGTCTAATTTCTATCAACGATTACTATGAATGGAATCTATAATCCCATCTCTGATGACTCTCTGTCACCTCTCCAAATGGAATTTTTAAGCCCATTCACAGTATAATAAACCAACAATGTTACTTTATGCACTAGTGGGTGCAAATTTCTAGGCACTTAAGTGTTCAATCATCTTCTACCTTCAAGTCACGAATGGCAGAAATGCCAATCTAAATCTCCAGGTTTAAGAAGATTGAACAGGGGGAGCTTTTGTACCCTAAAATTTTCCCTCCCATTTTTCTTCAAGACATTCTTCTAAAGGTCTCAAGTACTCAAAGTTACTCAAGGGTTGACTAGTCAAACCTCCTCCTAAGCAATGGGTCCACAACTAGGGCTTCATCTTTCACAAGGAAGAATGGGTTTCAAAGGTCTCAAATTGTTTTCATGGTTCATCATAGGTATTTATGATCGGTGGATCTGGAACTGACTGTTTAACGCTGGTTCGCGAAATGTCGCGGAAGCAAGAGTCACCACCGCCTTTTATTTTCTCCAATATGGAAAGGACAAAAGCACAGAAAAATTCCTTATTGAGATTAGTTCTCGGTTCGGGAGGTAGATTTATAGAAAGGGAAGGTGTTAGCACCCTTTCTATCCATGGTTATCCATGGGCTCTTGGATACTTGCTCATTTGTGTTTTCAAAAATGTTTGTTTGCTTTTCAGAGTGGGTTTGAAAAAGTTTCTTTGAAAGTTTCAGATCGACTCTTGTATCAGTCCTCAAGAGTGTTTGAAAAGTTGTTTTTGAAAGCTTTTTGCAAAGTGTCGGTGTGAAAAGGAGTTTTTTTTATTTGTTTTGAATTAGAGCAAGTATCTACGAGTCATCTACCTACCCTAAGGAATTCGTCTGTGTAAATGTTCTTAAGATAGTGCCATCCCACCATTGAGAGGTAGGTAGCACCACCGTTGGAGGTGTTCGGGTCAACTCGAGTTTTGGGACAGTGTGGTCACCGAGCAATAGTAAGATACCTTAGAAGCTACCCTTATGCCATTGATATTTTCATTCTGAGGCAACCGTTCCGAGGCAACTTATTTGAGGCAACTAGATCAATGGAACATAAGGACTCACTAAGACGTCCTGTACTTGACGACCACGTTTCGAGGGGCAAGGCAACAGTGTGATCACCAGAGCAACAGTAGGACACCTTAGAAGCTACCCTTATGCCATGTTCATGGACATAAGGACTTACTAAGACGTCCTGTACTCGACGACCACGTTTCGAGGGGCAAGGCAACAGTGAGGCGTACCCTAGGAGTGGTGTGTGATTTGTGTGTCATTTTCAGTTATATTTGTCTTGTCATATATTGAGTGAGCTACGCTTTGATTTTATTTTTGGCATACATTCTTTCATGTGATTATTAACAGTTAAAAGGTGCGGGAAGATAAAAGTCCTACGCTATTACAAAGGCGCGGGTCTACATCGCCAAATTAAACCAAGACCTGATTTGAATGAAAATACGGAAAGTAAATGTCCTAATTATCTATTACAAGGCTTTGGGGCAAATACATTAAATTTAAAAAAAGGAAATAACAAGCAAACGCGCGAAATGGAATTATGATCGAAGGTGCGAGGGCATTGGACCCTTTAAAGAAATTACATTACAATTAATAAATTAATTAAGTTAAATAAAGAAAAGAACTTATTTTTGGAGTTTTTGTATTTATGAAATTTAATGAGAAAATTAATTATTATAGGAAACCCTAATTCTAATTGTTTTTAATTTATTAAAAAAATGTTTAAGTTGTAACCTAATTTAACCCTAATTATTTAAATGGCATATTTATTTACAAAAATAATTAATACTTAATAATGGTAAAAAAAAGGAAAAAAGAATAAAAGTATTAAAACCCTAATTTCTACATTTTTTTAGTTTTAAAAAAAAATTAAGATTAAACCTAAAATTAAAACTAAATTAATTAACAAAATTTATTTACAAAAACTATTTATGAATTAAATATTAAAAACATATTTTTATTTTGACTTTTCTGATTTTTTGTGTCTTATGAAAATTATTTGAAATAAATTAAATAAAAGTGGTCAAAAGAATAAAATAAAATAAAATAAAAGAGAAGAAAAGAAATTAAAAGAATATGCAAACATTGGGGGTGTTGACCCAAATTGAGGAGGTTGATCTGCAGTAATTTGGCCCAAGAATTCAGGCCTTGTTTGACTTTCAGCGTTCACGTGTGGAGGTGTTGACTGGTGCGTATGGTGAGCCTCACATCCTGACCTTTAGATTCATCTCCTGGGACATGTGGCGCGCCAAGGTATTGGATGCATGATGGACCCTAGGCAGGGAATTACACCTGAATGCATATTGAACAAAATTATGAAGAATATAGGGGGACCTGGGAATCGAACCCAGGTCCCAATGCTTGAAGGACACCTCACTCACCAACCAGCCAAGCGCGTTCGTTTGTAAGATTAGTGGAACCTGATCAATATGAGAGAGAAAAAGGTATCATGCTGGATAACAAAAAAAAGCGCCAATGTTTGAATTGACCAACCATCAACCAACAACTCATCTTCTTCTCCCTGGCTTCGTTTTCACCTGAAAAATATAAGCTAGATAGCGGGGGTTTTAAACCCCCACAATCTAAAACAACAAAAAATAGCGAATAGAAATTGGTCAATCATAAAAAGGGCGCGATGAGTATTTTGAATTCGTTGGAATGTCACGAATTCAATGGTCCTAGTTTCATGGCCCAATTTTTCTCCAGGCAAGAAACCCCAATTTCACACCTCTGAAACCCTAGGCAGCTTCCATGGCAACTTCGTGTATATGGCTTAAAAACTCAATCAAAGAATGCCAATAGCTTTAGAACAATCAGCTTAGTACAAATCAATCATTAGAATGCATTAACATGGCATGAAAATATGAATACAAATATGCAAAAAAGTATGAACAGGGTGACTTCGTGCTACCAGTTCTTTGAGTATGGAGACCTGAAAAGTATTGGAAAAGATTCCTGGCAGCCTTGGCAAGCTTATGGAACAGTTTTCAGGCTTTGAAACACACCCAAACTATGTTTTTAGTTTTGAACTTTTTAAGACAAATGCAAGTTTTTGTTTTTGATTCTGAGCGCAGCTAGCTTCGTTTGTGCATTAGGGTTGCAATATGTATATGTATGTGAATGTTTTAGGTCAACAAAACAAGCCCAACATCCAAGTTTTAATGCCTTTCAAATTTGTGATCTTTCTTGATTTTTTCAATCTTTTTCATACCTTTATCATGCCAATCAATGAATATTCTTGCCTTTTTAGTGATGCACGAAATATTTGATCCATAAAGAGTGAATTAGCTGCACAAAAGATTTAAAACACATGATTTTCTATTTTTGTCATATTTTATTTTAATTAAATGAACTAATAATAATAATAATTCAAATAATTAATAAAAAATGATAAAATAACTCCCTTTAAAGTCAATGGGTCGTGCATAGCCTTTGGGTGATGATTCTTGGAAGAAATTGTGGCCCATTAGCAATTTTGAGGCATTTGAAGCAAAGTTGACTTTCCAAAATTCCCAAAAATTTCCCAACTTCCACAAGGCATATCTTGCTCAATTTTTAAGCTTTGATCATGTTCTTGGACATTTTGGAAAGGTCTTGAAGTCCTCTAACTAATGCCTTTGGTCCCATGTCATTTTAATTTACCAATCTCATGTTATGGTCTTTGACTTAAAGTGCCTTTTTGTTGACTTTTGAAAATGACCTATAATGTTGAGATTGATAACTTTTTGTGAGAGCATTTCTTGGACTTGAAGTGTGAAGAGGAGTTGTAGGAAATGTCATTCTATTCAAAATGAGCTTTGGATGGAATTTTTCTGATAAACCATGTGGAAGTTATGCCTTGGTCAAGTTACAGTTGACTTTTTCAACTGTCCAAATATGGAAACTTTTGCATCTTGAGACTTTTTGAGCCATGCCTTGAGAATCATGATCAAGAATTGATCAAATGATGTTTGTGGCTTCAAAATAAGATGTTGACCAAAAATTTGAACTTTTGACTGTCAAATGACCATTTTGCCCCTGTAGTTGACTGTAGGGCAATTAGGGTTTTTGACTGTGCAATTTTGTGTTGTGAGTCTTGAAACTTGACATAAGGATGCTTGACAATGTTTATAGGCATGTGGGACTTGTTTGGAACCTTGAAAACTTCAGTTTCTTTGCCAGAACCAAAACCCTAATTCTTGACTGTTAGGAGGCAATTGGACTGTGCAACCCTTGGGAGATTTTGAAGCATACTCTTTGCAAATTTTGAAGAATATGGGAGGGAAAATTTTGGGGTACAACAGTTGCCCCTGTTCAATCTTCTTAGACCTGAGGATGTAGATTGGCTGACGTGCCTTTCGTAATCCGAAGGTGGAAGATGATTGAACACTAGAGTGCCCAGAAATTTACGCTCACATAGTAGTGTGATGTGGGAATGGGCTTACAGATGCCATTCGGAGATTGATGGACAGGAAGATGGGCTTATAGATGCCATGTTGAGAGGTGATGGATAGATGGATGGGCTTATAGATGCCATCTGGGTGTCGATCGCGTAAGAGATTCCTTAGCGAGAACTTGCGTACCTGAAAAAGAAAAATGATTACCTGACCTGTTACAAGAGTTGGTCTTCAAATTCTTTATATAGGTGTGCCCTGACTGGTTACAGGAATTGAATCTTAAAACCTCTTCAGACGTGCCCTGGCAAGATACAGGAATCGAGTCTGGAGCTTCAAACGATGATGAATGAATCAGGGATGGTTACTACCTCAACGGGACGATGAGAGAACCTGGGGAGATTACTACCTCAACAGTAACGATGAGAGAATCTGGGGCGATTACTAACTCAACGGTAACGGTGAGAGAATCTGGGGTGATTACTACCTCAACAGTAACGATGAGAGAATCCCGGATGTCTTCTACTGAGTCTTCATCAGGAAAATCTTTAGGAATCGATTTAACTGGACTAGAGAAGGCCTTTGACTGGATAAGAATCAGAAAAATCTTTAGGAATTGATTTAACTGAACCGGACAAGGTCTTGGAATCTTCAACTGGATAAGAATCAGGGAGATCTTAAGGTCGATCTGACTGAACCAGAGAAGGCCTTTGACTGGATAAGAATCAGAAAAATCTTTAGGAGTCGATTTAAATGAACCAGACAAGGTCTTGAAATCTTCAACCGGATAAGAATCAGGGAGATATTAGGGTCGATCTGACTGAACCAGAGAAGGCCTTTGACTGGATAAGAATCAGAAAAATCTTAGGGTCGATTTAACTGAACCAAGCAAGGTCTTGGAATAACTGAGAACTTAACTGGATCTTTCCTGAAAGGTAAAGGTCAGTCATATGTAATGCCTGATATGGATCAAGCAATGATGTTTTCAACATAAATGAGATTGTAAGATATGATGCGTATATGCATGCTATAATGTATGGAAATGCGATGTTTATGAATGTATATTTTCTGTCTAGGAAAGTAAATCCTTGACGGGTGCCGGGAAGTCACATCCTGGGATGATGTTGGAGAATAGTGCTTGGTTGTTTCCGCTGGGGATGATAGTTGCAAGAATACCGGTAGGAGAAGATAACTCCGTTGGGGAATAAACTTGGCGAATGGATTACTCTGCGGGGAAAAATTATTCTAGCGATCTTGCTGAGGAGCAATACTCTGTGGGGAGAGAGGTACTTTGCTGGAATGTTGATGGTAACTTCGCTGGGGATACCGTTGTTATGTTGGAAGTGTTAATAGACTTCGCTGGGGATAAGAAGACCTTGCCGAGGACGATCTTTCCGTGGCTTTTGGCTGAGGATAACCCAGTTATATCCTGGTAGGGAAATAACCTTTGAATAAATCCGGGGGACGCGTTCGTGCTCTGCGGGGGGCAAGCTTCCATAATCTACTGGGGATAAGCTTCCTGCTGGGGATATGATTCAAACTTTCCTGGGGAAATCTTGATTGGACTCTCTTGGGGAAATTTTTGAGATATGTTGGGGAAGTGGCTCCACTGAATGCCTGGTATACCGCCAGGGAACAATCTTAGGTCAAGATTGTCGGGGATGCTTGTTAGGAAGGTCCATATATTGTGCTGGGGAATGTTGAGATTTGCTGAGGATACCCAACTTCCTTAAGGTTGATTGTAACTTTGCTTGGGGAGAGTGTTGACTTGCCGGGTCACTCTCTGGGGAGTTAAGATATACTGGTTACATTCTTCAGCTGAACCTACCCTGGTACCTTGATGGACAGAACAATTAGATCGCTTAGACCACTCATTATTGCCCCTGTTTCTAATATTACCTGTAATTAATCCTTTGTTTCGTATGCAAATATTTATGAGTCAGCCATTATTGTCAAATGCATATATCACAAATTGAACCTTGGACGTTCTTCGCAAAACAAAACAGAAAAAGGAAAAAGCAAAAAGCAATTTATAGCTGAAAAGTGAATTTATATTGATTTTGAATTGCCTGTAAATAGGCGTTTTATGTACAAGAGGCTGACGTCCTAGTAAGAGAACGCCACCAAATAAAAGGGTTTATACAAATTTGTACAAAGGAAAATAAAACAGCTGTGTGAAAAGAATAATCCCACTGGTTTCCAGCTCTGCTATCGTCTTTATATCTTCGAGCGTCTCATCACTTGATGACCTAGCCGAAGATGAAGCTGATTGATCAATGCCGTCTGAACTTGATGTTGATACCGGATTCTGGATGCAAAGTGATCCAATGAGACATAGTATTACGCTTTATCCCTAACTTTTGCCTGGACCGCCCTTTCGGGTTTTCAGTCCACCGGGATACCCATTTTTGCCCAAGCCGCCTTTTCAGGTTTTCGACTTGCCGGGTGTACAGATTTTTTCATTTCATCCCTTCATTTTTCCCGAACCCTTTTGGTTCGCCGGGAAGCCCTAATTTTTGCCGAGGTATGTCAACCTAGCGGGTCCTTTTTTCATGCGTAGTATCTTTTAACTATGTCTGCATTGGCGGGGTGAGGAAGGTCGTCACCATCCATGGTGGTTAGGATCATGGCTCCTCCTGAGAACACATGTTTAACCACAAACGGCCCTTCGTACGTAGGGGTCCATTTGCCCCTTGGATCACTCTGAGGAAGGATGATACGCTTGATTACCAGATCCCCAACTTGATATTCCTGTGGTCTGACCTTTTTGTTAAATGCCCTGATCATCCGCTTTTGATACGTCTGACCATGACAAATAGCAGCAAGTCTCTTCTCGTCGATTAGATTTAACTGATCAAGTCGTGTCTGGATCCAATCATCTTCGCTCATATCTGCATCCTTCATTATTCGGAGAGAGGGTATTTGCACTTCAATCGGTAAGACTGCTTCCATACCGTAGACCAAGGAGAAAGGAGTTGCCCCGGTTGACGTCCTTGCTGAGGTACGGTACCCATGAAGAGCGAACGGTAACATCTCGTGCCAATCTTTATAGGTCACTGTCATCTTCTGCACAATTTTCTTGATATTTTTATTCGCTGCTTCTACAGCCCCATTCATCTTCAGCCGGTAAGGAGAAGAGTTGTGGTGTTGTATCTTAAATTGCTCGCAGAGCTCAGTGATCATCTTGTTATTGAGATTGGTACCGTTGTCTGTAATGATCCTTTCTGGGACGCTGTATCGACAGATTAGGTTATGCCGAATGAACCGTGCCATAACATTCTTGGTTACCGTAGCGTAGGAAGTTGCTTCAACCCACTTCGTGAAGTAATCAATCGCCACAAGGATGAAGCGATGCCCATTGGATGCTGTGGGTTTAATCTCACCGATCATATCTATGCCCCACATTGCAAACGGCCAAGGTGCAGTCAGTACATTCAGAGGAACTGGAGGAACGTGCACCTTATCTGCATAAATTTGGCATTTATGACACGTCCGAGAATGTTGGTAACATTCGGCTTCCATTGTGGACCAGAAATACCCTGCCCGAAGGATTTTCTTTGCCATAGTGTGTCCACTGGAATGTGTTCCGAAGGTCCCTTCATGTAGCTCTGCCATGATCCTTTCTGCTTCAGTCTTATCCACACAACGCAGTAAGGTCGAATCATGGTTTCGCTTGTACAGAATGCCGTTGCTAAGGAAGAACTTCGCTGCGAATCTTCTTAGAAACTTCTTATCGTTGACAGATGCACCTTCAGGGTATTCTTGAGCTTCCAAGTACCTCTTCACCTCATAGTACCAAGGCTTCTCAGTCACCAATTCAGTCTCAAGATCACAACAGTATGCCGGTTCGTCCAGTTTCCAGATGATGATCCGGGGAGCCTCATTGTCCCATTTGACCTTGAACATAGAAGACATTGTAGCTAACGCGTCCGCCAGCTGATTCTCCTCTCTCAGAAAATGTTCAAAGGTTATCTCTGTGAAGTGGGGGATCATTGTCAACACACATTCTCTGTAAGGAATAAGATTTGGATGTTTCGTGTCCCATTCGCCTTTGATCTGATTGATCACGAGAGCGGAATCTCCGAAGACACTCAGAAACTTGATCCTTAGGTCGATCGTAACTTGAAGACCCATGATGCATGCCTCATACTCCGCCATGTTGTTGGTGCAGTTGAAACATAACCGGGCAGTAAGTGGAGTATGAGTGCCTTGAGGGGATATGATCACAGTGCTGATGCCGTTACCCAAAGCATTGGAGGCTCCGTCAAAGTGCATAGACCATCGGGATCCTTCCTCAGGTCCTTCATCCGGTCCAGGTACTTCACAATCAGTCACAATCATGATGCTCTCGTCTGGAAACTCAAAGTTCATTGACTGATAGTCGTCCACTGCCTGATATGCCAAGTGGCCTGCCAATACACTTCCCTTGATAGCTTTCTGAGTCGTGTATTAGATGTCGTATTCCGTCAAGATCATTTGCCATCTTGCTATTCTCCCAGACAGAGCAGGCTTTTCAAATATGTACTTTATAGGATCCATCTTTGAGATCAACAAGGTAGTGTGAGTCAGCATATACTGTCTCAGCCGGCGACCAGCCCATACCAAAGCGCAGCAAGTTTTCTCGAGCAGTGAGTATCGGGTCTCACAGTCGGTAAACTTTTTGCTAAGGTAATAAATGACATGCTCTTTTCGGCCAGACTCGTCATGCTGCCCCAGCACACACCCCATTGAGTTATCAAGTACTGTCAGGTATAGTATCAGAGGTCTCCCTTCAACCGGTGGCATAAGAATGGGTGGTTCTTGGAGATACTCTTTGATTCTGTCAAAAGCGGCCTGACATTCATCATTCCAACGTACTACCTGATCTTTCTTCAGCAGCTTGAAGATTGGCTCACATGTAGCAGTTAGGTGTGAGATGAATCGGGAAATGCAGTTCAGGCATCCTAAAAAGCCTCTGACCTCTTTCTCTGTCTTAGGAACTGGCATCTCTTGAATAGCTTTGACCTTGGCAGGGTCCACTTGAATACCCTTATCACTTACAACGAAGCCTAGCAATTTTCCAGATCTAACCCCGAAGGTGCACTTGTTCGGGTTCAACCTCAGCTTATACAATTTCAGGCGGTCAAACAACTTCTGCAGATGATCAAGGTGTTCCTCCTTAGTCTGAGACCTTGCAATCATGTCGTCAACATAGACTTCGATCTCATGATGGATCATATCATGAAATAAAGCAACCATGGCACGTTGGTAGGTTGCCCCGACATTTTTCAGTCCAAAAGGCATGACCTTGTAGCAGAAGGTGCCCCACTGAGTAACAAAGGTAGTCTTTTCCATGTCTTCCGGAGCCATCTTGATCTGATTATACCCTGAAAAACCATCCATGAAAGAGAACACCTTATGCTGAGCCGTATTGTCAACCAGGACGTCAATGTGAGGTAGGGGGAAGTCATCCTTGGGGCTGGCCCTGTTCAGATCCCTATAGTCGACGCACATTCTAACCTTACCATCCTTCTTTGGTACCGGCACCACATTAGCAAACCACTGAGGGTAAGAAGTCACTGCAAGAAAACCGGCATCAAACTGTTTCATAACCTCAGCTTTGATCTTCTCGGACATCTCTAGACGCATACGGCGGACCTTTTGCTTAACCGGAGGGCAGTCTTCCTTGGTAGGCAAATGATGGACCACAATGTCGGTATCTAACCCAGGCATGTCTTCGTAAGACCAGGCGAAGATCTCCATATAATCATGTAACATCTGAGTTAACCGTTGCTTCACGCTGAGCTCTAGGTTGGCACCAATCTTGACTTCCTTCCTATCTGTATCAGTACCCAGATTTATTATTTCCACTGGCTCTTCATGTGGTTGAATTGCCCTCTCTTCCTGGAGTAACAGTCTTGCAAGCTCGCCAGGCACTTCACAATCATCTTCACCTTCGTCTTCGGCTAAGTTGATCGGATTTTCGAAGTCATAACTGGCAGTAGCAGAGTCGTTACCAGTGAGATCCAGAGTGGATTGAAACCTGTATGGGTGAGTGTGTGTAAATACAGCTGTTTAGCAATATATAAAGAAAGGAAAGAAAGAAAAGGAGCATAAGATTTGAAGTGCGAGAAAACGTCCAAGGTCTTTATTCATGATATATGAAATGACAATTAATATGCCCTCACAAATGGAGCCACGGTGCCCCGGGTAAGACACCGGGCCATAGAGCTTCAATTCATTGTTTATTACAAATAACAAAAACAAAGGAGTTTATTACTGCGTAACAAAAGTAACAGGAGTATGATCTTTAGCAGTCCAATTGGTCAATCCACCATCATTCGTCGGGTAGATCCAGCTATCGAACTCTGACTCTTCCACCTCATCTTCATCCCCAACAGCATTCACTCCAGGATTGGTAATGAGCACATGAGGTCTTCTGGTCCTTGCCTTGCGCACAGCCCTCTGAGCCTCTGCAGTAAAACCCAGTCCAAACTTGTCAGTTTTAAGAGTGAAATCAGGGAGCCTGCCCCAGTTAGCACATTCACCTTTCTCGATTACAGCCCGGGCATCCTTCAAGGAAGCCATCTTCAAGGGAAAGTCCTCTTCAACCACTGTTTTTGCCGCTGCCAATGTTGGAGGTACCTCTTCAAAATGCTGAAAGGGGGTTTCAATAAACTCCCCGTCCATCTCAATATACCGGAAGGAATTCAAGTGACTAACCATATACTCTTCCTCTCCCTGCACAGTGACAATCTTCCCTCTGACGGGGTACTTGAGCTTCTGGTGTAGGGTAGAGGTCACTTCCCCAGCTTTGTGAATCCAAGGTCGACCCAGTAAACAGGAATAAGATGGACGGATATCCATCACATAGAAAGTTGAGTCGAATACTTGAGATCCCACACGAATAGGAATGTCTACCTCTCCATGAACTATCCTCTTAGAACCGTCAAAGGCCCTGACAATGATGTTGCTAGGTTTTAATTCCAGGCCTTCACAATCCAACCGGTCTAAGGCCTTTTTGGGGTAACACATTCAGGGAAGAACCAGTGTCCACCAACACGTGTGCAAGAGTAGTGCCCCTGCATTCAATAGAGACATGCAGGGCATCATTGTGGTTCTTTCCCTTAGCAGTAAGGTCAGCATCCGAGAAACCCAAACCAATGTCAGCTGTCAAATTGGCTACGCAATCAGTAAACTGGTCTGCAGAGGTCTCTTGTGGCACATGGGCCGTCTTTAGAAATGAAATCAAGGCCTTAGCATGGGCCTCTGAGCACAGCAGCAAGGAGAGCATAGAGATCTTGGAGGGGGTATGCCCCAGCTGTTCAACAACATTAAAATCACTCTTTTTGATTATTTTAAGAATTTCCTCCATCTCTTGCTGGGAGGCTTCAACATTTACAGATTTTGGTGCCTCCATCCGGGCAGGCTCATCTTCAATCCCTTTGCCCCGAGCATTAGATGACTCGGCAGCAGGGGAAATAACTTGATCAGAAGTGGAACCAGGTGCACTTGCAGGTGTTATAATGAGGGGTCTTTGAATAGCGGGTGGCGCAATGTCAGGCGAGAAGAGCCTTCCACTGCGGGTAACTTTGGATGGACCAGTGATATTGTTGATGCTGGTACCAGTGTTGAACTCTTGCTTTATACCATGTACATATACATCTGCCCCATAGTGCCATGGGACAGTCTTATCAGATTTATAGGGGAGAGGCCCCGGAACAGTAATAACAATGGGTGCGACAGTCATGATTTTAACTGGCTTCCTCGGGGGAGCCTTGATCGGATTACTGAAAATTGTAACAACAGATACTTCTTCCACAGGAACAAACGAAACAGCGGTCTTCTTGAAGAGAATCTCTTTGATGTCCATCAGGCTTTGGATGCCTAACTTCAGCAAAGGACAACCAGAAAGGGAAACAGCACACAAAAGGCAACCTTCGCTACAACCCGGAAATAAACCGGCCAGCAGTAGGTTCCTCTTAACAGTCATCAGAGGAGTAGCTACATCATTCACAGAAACGACATACACATCTTCATCAACGACATTCACTCCATGCTGGGGCATAGGAGTAGTCACCACATTTGGCCTCTCAGGCGCCTCAAATTGTATCTCCTTCGCATCAATAAGGTCTTGCACCTTATTCCTCAGGGCCCAACAGTCATCAGTAGAATGCCCCGGGCTATCGGAGTGATAAGCACAGCGGGCATTTGGATTATACTTGGGAGAGGCAGTATTCACAACCTTCGGGGCCTCTCTGACAGTCACCAAGTTGGTGGATAGCAACTGTGGCAAGATTTGTGATAGGGTCATACTCAGCCGGGTAAATTCTCTTCTGGGTCTTTCAGCCCTTTGTGGATTGGTTTGCCGAGGAGTGGCAACAGGCTTAGCTATTACCACCACGTTGACAGATTGGCGGCGCTCTGGTTTATCATGTCTTCTAGGCCCATATACAGCACTGGCCTCCTTTTTAAAGGGTTTCTTCTCAGTACTTGAGGATGCACCCTTCTGAATTTTACCGGACTTCATTCCAGCCTCTATCCTTTCCCCAGTCAGAATAAGATCAGTAAACCCTACAGACGAATTACCGATAAGATGATTGAAAAACGGCCCGGACAGGGTCCCCAAGAACATATCCACCAGCTCACGGTCAGTTAACGGAGGCTGCACCCTGCCAGCCAGATCCCTCCACTTCTGCGTATACTCTTTAAAACCTTCGCTTGATCCTAGCGACATACCCTGGAGTTGGGTACGTGTAGGAGCAAGGTCGGCATTATATTGATACTGCTTGTAAAAAGCAGTAGCCAACTCCTCCCAGTTACGAACTTTGGTTCCATCCAGCTGATAGAACCATTCGAGATGAGTCCCTGAAAGACTCTCCTGGAAGAAGTGGATCCACAAGTTCTTGTCCACTGTGTACGGTTGAATCTTCCGCACATAAGATCTGAGGTGCAGCTTAGGGCAAGACGCCCCGTCATACTTGGTGAAAGATGGTGCCTTAAACTTGTGAGGAATGATCACACCAGTAGATAAGCCCAAGTCTCCGAAATCCAGCCCAGGAACTTGTTGGATCTCCATGGCGTTCAGACGGTCTTCCAACAGCTTGTATCTGTCTTCAGCGGGAGGATACTGTTCCTCATTAAAATCAGTCTCGTTGTCAGAGACCACTGGACTTGGAGCTCCTCCCCCCTGGGGATTGTCTTTTCCTACAGAAGAACCAGCTTCCTCATTCTGCAGAGTATTACCAAACCTCAGGCCCGAGTTGAAAAGAACAGTTCTCTTCTTCTTCTTCTCCTTCTTCAGGAGCAAAGCCTTCAGCTCTTCTTGACCTTGAGCCAAACCCATGATCAGCTCTTGAAATTGTGCGTTCTGCGCCTGAAGGGCCTTGATAAACATCTCGATTGATGATTCAGGGTTCATGATGCTGAAATAAACAGCGAAGAACAGTAAGCAACCTGAAAGGAAGAGTACCTGCTATGCATATGATGAATGGAATGCGTATGATTTATGTTTTCAAAGACAATCGGGAATCAACTTTGTAAACAAAAAGGAACACACTTCATTAGATTCAACTTTGAAATTTAAATTGTTCAACAGGTTGCCCTTAGGCGGTACATAGAAATGGAAATACTGAAAAGGGAAATAAAACTGTAAAAGAACATCCAGAGCTCCTCATTGATCCCATGGTCTCCTCTTCTCAGTACGGATGTAGTCATTCAGAGCTCGCTCATTCTCCAACTGCTTTGTCAGCTTCTGGATCTTCAATTCCTGCTCGTTAAACTTTTCCTGATACGAATCCCGTTCTTCTCGCAGTTGCGACCAAGACCTCTTTAATGTCTCATAATCAGTAGGTATCTGAGGAGGGAGGACAGTTGGAGGAACCCCGTCTTGGTCAGGATACTCAAGAATGACGGGTCTGACAGCTTCGTATGGAATACCTAACTTCTGAGCACGAATGCGAACCCATTTGTAGTAGGCTTCCATAGGTAGAGAAGTCTTTGGCCCCAACTCTTGTGGGTCAGCTTTATGAACTCTGTCCCAAGCCTTGATGAACCTACGACGCAGCTCGTCACTATCCACCTGAAACTCAAAACTGATATGGGGCACCAACATCTCATGAGGCCCTGCTCTTCTGGCTCTTCCAAACTGACGGAGAGCTAGACATTGATTATAAGAGATTCCTCCTTGAGTACCAATCAAAGGAACATTAGGGTATTCTCCGCAACGATCAATAACAGCTATCTCATCCAAACCTCTGAAAGTCCAAATGATGTCTTTATCAGTGAGAGACATTAACCTATGAGCCCAACCTCTTCCTTCTTGGTTCTTCAGTACGAACTTAGGGAGGTGCGAAATAAACCACCTCACCAACAAAGGGATGCAACACCACAGAGTTCCTCGTCTTCGGGCAGTACGAGCATAAAGTTGTTGCAGGATGTCACCCAAGAGAGTGGGCACAGGATTCTGAGACATGAAGATCCTTATGGCAGTGACATTGATGAAGTTGTCAGGATTATGAAACAAGACCAACCCATAGATTAAGAGAGCCAGAATGTCTTCATATGCCCTAAAGTCCAAGTCATTCCAAAAACTGTTAGCTTTACCAATCAGAAACTTGGCCAAGAAACCCTTAACTCCGCTTCTAGTCACCCAGTTGTCCATTACTTCTTGATGGGTCAAGGGAAGAGCTGCAGCAACCTCCTCAAGCCTGAGGGTCTTTTCCCAACCAGTAAAGGGAGTCTGATCCAAGATAGGGATACCAAGCAAATCAGAGAACTCTTCCAGGGTAGGGACCAGCTGGAAGTCTTGAAAGGTGAAGCACTGGTACAGAGGGTCATAGAACTGGGTCAGGACACTCATCAACTGTTGATCCCGCTTTGCAGTGACTAAACTGAGAAGAGAACCATGCCTCTGGATGAAAGATGTGGTGTTTGGAATCCTGCTAACCAATTCTTCAAGTAACTCAGGTGAGTGAACAAAGTTGAACCAGATAGTATTCCTTCGCATAGGCACCATGATGTCCTACAAAACAGAGCAAAGGTGAAACCTTCTTGTCTTTGAAATGGTCAGTCCTTATGCAGGATGCATGCAATGCTCATGATGTTATGATGTTATGATGAAGCACACAAAGGAAAACATGATAAGGCACACAAGTCACACAAGACAAGCCCTTAAAGTTTAGGCCAGCATGGGGTCTAGGTATTACCCTCTTTCAGTTTGTTGGTTCATACCTGTCCTATCAAAAGTAACCGAGTTCTTAGAGGATCCCAATATCATTGACTACCCTCAATCGGTCATAACTCCAGCATCACAATCTTTTCTTGCGGCCAGAACCATCACGAGAGTTTAGCCTCAATGGGCGTAGCATACTGCTACTGTTCTATTGGCCAAGTTGTGTCATTTAAGGTTCTAAGGTCTGTTGGTGCTTAATGACTCCTTGGAAGACCCATACTCTCCTCGTTGCGACACAAGGGATATCGGTATAGACCAAGGTGCCACACCAACGTAGCCACTACTTCACCCATGTCGGTCTACGCCGGACAGGTCCCTCACAGCTTATGCTACCTAAACAGGGTATCCCCAGATTCGGGTTAGGATCTATGTAACTCCGATGCAACCCCACAATGATAAAGCAAACAAGTCAAAGCAATTGAAAACACAGTGATCTTAGTCCTAAGGTACACCTCACTTTATAAGAGTCCCCAGCAGAGTCGCCAGTTCTGTGATCGGTGGATCTGGAACTGACTGTTTAACGCTGGTTCGTGAAATGTCGCGGAAGCAAGAGTCGCCACCGCCTTTTATTTTCTCCAATATGGAAAGGACAAAAGCACAGAAAAATTCCTTATTGAGATTAGTTCTCGGTTCGGGAGGTAGATTTATAGAAAGGGAAGGTGTAAGCACCCTTTCTATCCATGGTTATCCATGGCCTCTTGGATACTTGCTCATTTGTGTTTTCAAAAATGTTTGTTTGCTTTTCAGAGTGGGTTTGAAAAAGTTTCTTTGAAAGTTTCAGATCGACTCTTGTATCAGTCCTCAAGAGTGTTTGAAAAGTTGTTTTTGAAAGCTTTTTGCAAAGTGTCGGTGTGAAAAGGAGTTTTTTTTATTTGTTTTGAATTAGAGCAAGTATCTACGAGTCATCTACCTACCCTAAGGAATTCGTCTGTGTAAATGTTCTTAAGATAGTGCCATCCCACCATTGAGAGGTAGGTAGCACCACCGTTGGAGGTGTTCGGGTCAACTCGAGTTTTGGGGCAGTGTGGTCACCGAGCAATAGTAAGATACCTTAGAAGCTACCCTTATGCCATTGATCTTTTCATTCCGAGGCAACCGTTCTGAGGCAACTTATTCGAGGCAACTAGATCAATGGAACATAAGGACTCACTAAGACGTCCTGTACTTGACGACCACGTTTCGAGGGGCAAGGCAACAGTGTGATCACCAGAGCAACATTAGGACACCTTAGAAGCTACCCTTATGCCATGTTCATGGACATAAGGACTTACTAAGACGTCCTGTACTCGACGACCACGTTTCGAGGGGCAAGGCAACAATGAGGCGTACCCTAGGAGTGGTGTGTGATTTGTGTGTCATTTTCAGTTATATTTGTCTTGTCATATATTGAGTGAGCTACGCTTTGATTTTATTTTTGGCATACATTCTTTCATGTGATTATTAACAGTTAAAAGGTGCGGGAAGATAAAAGTCCTACGCTATTACAAAGGCGCGGGTCTACATCGCCAAATTAAACCAAGACCCGATTTGAATGAAAATAAGGAAAGTAAATGTCCTAATTATCTATTACAAGGCTTTGGGGCAAATACATTAAATTTAAAAAAGGGAAATAACAAGCAAACACGCGAAATGGAATTATGATCGAAGGTGCGAGGGCATTGGACCCTTTAAAGAAATTACATTACAATTAATAAATTAATTAAGTTAAATAAAGAAAAGAACTTATTTTTGGAGTTTTTGTATTTATGAAATTTAATGAGAAAATTAATTATTATAGGAAACCCTAATTCTAATTGTTTTTAATTTATTAAAAAAATGTTTAAGTTGTAACCTAATTTAACCCTAATTATTTAAATGGCATATTTATTTACAAAAATAATTAATACTTAATAATGGTAAAAAAAAGGAAAAAAGAATAAAAGTATTAAAACCCTAATTTCTACATTTTTTTAGTTTTAAAAAAAAATTAAGATTAAACCTAAAATTAAAACTAAATTAATTAACAAAATTTATTTACAAAAACTATTTATGAATTAAATATTAAAAACATATTTTTATTTTGACTTTTCTGATTTTTTGTGTCTTATGAAAATTATTTGAAATAATTTAAATAAAAGTGGTCAAAAGAATAAAATAAAAAAAAGAAAAGAGAAGAAAAGAAATTAAAAGAATATGCAAACATTGAGGGTGTTGACCCAAATTGAGGAGGTTGATCTGCAGTAATTTGGCCCAAGAATTCAGGCCTTGTTTGACTTTCAGCGTTCGCGTGTGGAGGTGTTGACTGGTGCGTATGGTGAGCCTCACATCCTGACCTTTAGATTCATCTCCTGGGACATGTGGCGCGCCAAGGTATTGGATGCATGATGGACCCTAGGCAGGGAATTACACCTGAACGCATATTGAACAAAATTATGAAGAATATAGGGGGACCTGGGAATCGAACCCAGGTCCCAATGCTTGAAGGACACCTCACTCACCAACCAGCCAAGCGCGTTCGTTTGTAAGATTAGTGGAACCTGATCAATATGAGAGAGAAAAAGGTATCATGCTGGATAAAAAAAAAGCGCCAATGTTTGAATTGACCAACCACCAACCAACAGCTCATCTTCTTCTCCTTGGCTTTGTTTTCACCTGAAAAATATAAGCTAGATAGCGGGGGTTTTAAACCCCCACAATCTGAAACAACAAAAAATAGCGAATAGAAATTGGTCAATCATAAAAAGGGCGCGATGAGTATTTTGAATTCGTTGGAATGTCACGAATTCAATGGTCCTAGTTTCATGGCCCAATTTTTCCCCAGGCAAGAAACCCCAATTTCACACCTCTAAAACCCTAGGCAGCTTCCATGGCAACTTCGTGTATATGGCTTAAAAACTCAATCAAAGAATGCCAATAGCTTTAGAACAATCAGCTTAGTACAAATCAATCATTAGAATGCATTAACATGGCATGAAAATATGAATACGAATATGCAAAAAAGTATGAACAGGGTGACTTCGTGCTACCAGTTCTTTGAGTATGGAGACCTGAAAAGTATTGGAAAAGATTCCTGGCAGCCTTGGCAAGCTTATGGAACAGTTTTCAGGCTTTGAAACACACGCAAACTATGTTTTTAGTTTTGAACTTTTTAAGACAAATGCAAGTTTTTGTTTTTGATTCTGAGCGCAGCTAGCTTCGTTTGTGCATTAGGGTTGCAATATGTATATGTATGTGAATGTTTTAGGTCAACAAAACAAGCCCAACATCCAAGTTTTAATGCCTTTCAAATTTGTGATCTTTCTTGATTTTTTCAATCTTTTTCATACCTTTCTCATGCCAATCAATGAAGATTCTTGCCTTTTTAGTGATGCACGAAATATTTGATCCATAAAGAGTGAATTAGCTGCACAAAAGATTTAAAACACATGATTTTCTATTTTTGTCATATTTTATTTTAATTAAATGAACTAATAATAATAATAATTCAAATAATTAATAAAAAATGATAAAATAACTCCCTTTAAAGTCAATGGGTCGTGCATAGCCTTTGGGTGATGATTCTTGGAAGAAATTATGGCCCATTAGCAATTTTGAGGCATTTGAAGCAAAGTTGACTTTCCAAAATTCCCAAAACTTTCCCAACTTCCACAAGGCATATCTTGCTCAATTTTTAAGCTTTGATCATGTTCTTGGACATTTTGGAATGGTCTTGAAGTCCTCTAACTAATGACTTTGGTCCCATGTCATTTTGATTTACCAATCTCAAGTTATGGTCTTTTACTTAAAGTGCCTTTTTGTTGACTTTTGAAAATGACCTATAATGTTGAGATTGATAACTTTTTGTGAGAGCATTTCTTGGACTTGAAGTGTGAAGAGGAGTTGTAGGAAATGTAATTCTCTTCAAAATGAGCTTTGGATGGAATTTTTCTGATAAACCATGTGGAAGTTATGCCTTGGTCAAGTTACAGTTGACTTTTTCAACTGTCCAAATATGGAAACTTTTGCATCTTGAGACTTTTTGAGCCATGCCTTGAGAATCATGATCAAGAATTGATCAAATGATGTTTGTGGCTTCAAAATAAGATGTTGACCAAAAATTTGGACTTTTGACTGTCAAATGACCATTTTGCCCCTGTAGTTGACTATAGGGCAATTAGGGTTTTTGACTGTGCAATTTTGTGCTGTGAGTCTTGAAACTTGACATAAGGATGCTTGACAATGTTTATAGGCATGTGGGACTTGTTTGGACCCTTGAAAACTTCAGTTTCTTTGCCATAACCAAAACCCTAATTCTTGACTGTTAGGAAGCAATTGGACTGTGCAACCCTTGGGAGATTTTGAAGCATATTCTTTGCAAATTTCGAAGAATATGGGAGGGCAAATTTTGGGGTACAACAGTATTCAACAGTGCTCATGTCAAGTTTCAAGTCTTGCCTCATAAGTTTGCTCAGTCAATGGCTCAGATGATTTAAAGTCAACTGTATTGGGTAAAAAGTCAACCATAGTCAACTTACAATCAAACTTCAATATTTTTGGTCAACATCAACATTTTGAAGTGATATAAATAATTTTATCAAGGGTTGATCATGATTCCTCATGGAAAGCCCTCAAATTATCAAAAGTCAAAATTTGCCAAATTAGGGTTTCCTTAGGAGAAGTCAACTGAACTTTGACCAAGCATAACTTTCACATTCTTCATCAACTTTTCCCCAACCAAAGCTCATTTTGAAGGAAATTCAATTCTCTACAACTTTTAATTTATGCTCAATTCCAAAAAGTGCTTCATTTGAAAGATATGAGCTAATACATTACAAGTCATTTCAAAAGTCAACCAAAAGACACTTTTTGTCAAGGAAAATTACATCAAGATAATGTCTGCAAATGAAAAAAATGATAAAAATAGAAATTGTAGAGGACATATTGAGATTTTCAAAAAGTCCAAGATCAAATACAAAATATGAAAATTGAGAAAGTTATGAGTTTCACGAGATGGGAAATTTTGAGGAAATGCATAAAGTGCAAAGTAAGCAAACTTGAAATTTTGGACTATTGGTCTGTGGGACATGGTGTTGATCTGTGGGACATGGTAACTGATGGATACACGCACCCAGTGGATGGACATGGTCAGAAGATTGACAGGAAAATGATGTCTGATCAGCAAAAGCGTGAGTTCAGAAATCATCACAAGGCCAGAACAATTCTTCTCAGTGCCATCTCATATTCAGAATATGAGAAAATATCAAACAGAGAAACTACTAAGAATATGTTTGACTCTCTGAGAATGACGCATGAAGGAAACATTCAAGTCAAAGAAACAAAAGCCCTTGCGCTCATTCAGAAGTATGAGGCATTCAAGATGGAAGACAGTGAATCAATAGAAGCTATGTTTTCAAGATTTCAAATTCTTGTTGCTGGTCTAAAAGTTCTTGACAAAGGATATTCCACTGCTGATCATGTCAAGAAGATCATCAGAAGCTTGCCAAAACAGTGGAGGCCAATGGTCACAGCACTTAAGCTAGCCAAGGATCTCAACAAAATCTCTCTGGAGGAACTTATCAGCTCCCTCAGAAGTCACGAGATAGAGCTAGAAGCAGATGAACCTCAAAAGCAAGGTAAGCCATTAGCATTAAAATCTAACAGAAAATTTGACTCCAAAGTTTTGCAGGCTGTGGAAGAAACCTCTGATGGATCCTCATCAGGAGAAGATGAATTGTCTCTTCTCTCCAGAAGGGTGAACCAACTATGGAAACAGAGGCATAGGAAGTTCAGGAATCCCAGAAGATCAGAAAATTAGAATGAATCTTCCTCCAGATACAGAAGGTCAGAATCCTCCTCTGGAAACAAAAGATCTGAAGGCTCCTCAAGATACAAAAAGCCAAACTACAAAGACATCATCTGCTATGAGTGTAACGAGCAAGGGCACTACAAAAGTGATTGCCCAAAGCTTCAGAAGGAGAAGCCCAAAAAGAAGTTTGGCAAAGAAAAGAAGAAAAGTCTCATGGCTACATGGGATGATTCTGATACATCCGAAGCTGACTCAGAATCAGATGATGAAAGAGAAAACATAGCTCTCATGGCAAACGTATCTGAAGACAATGAAGCTTCTGAGTCAGACTCTGAATCAGATACAAAAGAGGCATTCTCTGACTTTACTATTAATTTTACTAAGGCTGAATTAGCTGAAAGCCTTAATGAAATTCTGGAAAGGTATCAGCAGATCAGAGTCAAATTCAGAAACCTAAAAAGGAATCTTGCTTCTGACTCTGATAAGACTGAGAGTCTCAAATTGGATAATTCTGAGTTAAAAGATAAAATTTCAAAATTAGAAAATCAAATGCAAAACTCTCAGAAGGAAACAATCCCTGAAACTCCCAGCAATGCTGATGAGATCATCAAAGAGTATGATCACAGCTTTCAGAAGTTTCTAGCTAAAAACATAGACAGAAGCAAAATGGCTTCAATGATCTATGGAGTTAGCAGAAATGGCAGAAAAGGGATAGGATATCAAGGTAAGGTTCCTACACCAAAAAATGCCATGGATTTAGTTATAAAATGTACTCCACTTTATTCACACTTTATATACAGGCACACACATGACATAAAATATACAAGTAGTGATTACTTTATCAAACCAAAATTCAACCAGAGTTTTGGTAGAACTAACAAATCAGGACCCGAGAAAATGTGGGTACCTAAGGATAAAATAATACATGTGGCAGATATCTTTAGTAGCAAAGCAAAGACACCAGTCATGGTACCTGGACTCTGGCTGCTCACGGCACATGACGGGAAGAAGGCATATGTTCCAAAGCCTGGAACTTAAGCCTGGAGGCCACGTAGGTTTTGGAGGCAATCAGAGGGGAAAGATCATTGGCTCTGGAACAGTAGGTAATGGAAATCTTCCCTCTATCAGTAATGTTTTATTAGTTGATGGACTAATGCATAATCTGTTATCCATAAGTCAATTAAGTGATAACGGTTATGATATAATCTTCAATCAAAATTCATGCAAAGCTGTTAGTCAGAAAGATGGGACCATCCTATTTAATGGAAAGAGGAAAAACAACATTTATAAAATCAAACTTTCTGAACTGAAAAGTCAGAATGTAAAATGTCTTCTGTCTGTTAACAACGAGCAATGGATCTGGCACAGAAGATTGGGACATGTTAGTATGAGAAGAATATCTCAGATTAACAAACTCAATCTGGTCAGAGGACTTCCTAACTTGAAGTTCAATTCAGATGCTCTGTGTGAAGCATGTCAGAAAGGCAAGTTTGCAAAACCTGCTTTCAAATCCAAAAATGTTGTTTCCACCTCTAAGCCATTAGAACTTCTGCACATTGACTTATTTGGTCCAGTAAAAACTGCCTCAGTCAGTGGCAAGAAGTATGGGTTAGTAATCATAGATGACTATAGCAGATGGACATGGGTAAAGTTCTTAAGACACAAGGACGAGTCACACTCTGTGTTTGTTACCTTCTGCAACCAAGTTTAGAATGAAAAAGATCTTAGAATCATCAAAGTCAGAAGTGATCATGGTGGAGAATTTGAAAATAAAGACTTTGAATTATTCTTTAATGAAAAAGGCATTTTGCATGACTTCTCTTGTCCTAGAACTCCCTAGCAAAATGGAGTTGTAGAACGAAAGAACAAAACATTGCAAGAAATGGCCAGAACCATGATCAACGAGACTAAGGTTGCTAAGATCTTTTGGGCAGAAGCAATAAACATAGTGTGTTACATTCAGAATAGAATCTCCATAAGACCTATTCTGGAAAAGACTCCATATGAATTATGGAAGAACAGAAAACCCAACATTTCCTATTTTCACCCATTTGGATGTATATGTTTTATTTTGAATACAAAAAATTATTTGAACAAGTTTGACTCTAAGGCACAAAAGTGCATTATGTTAAGATACTCTGAACGCTCAAGAGGGTACAAAGTATACAATACAGAAACACAGATTGTTGAAGAGTCAATCAGTGTTAGGTTTGATGATAAGCTTGACTCTCAAAAGTCAAAGCAGAATGAATTCCTTGCAGGTATGGAAGTTGAACTCACAGGTACTAAAGACAACTCAGAGGCTCTCAACAGAGACACCCCCTCAACATCAGAAAGAGTCACTATAAGCAATCCAACACCTTCTGTTGATCAACTCCAGAAAAGACCATCCAAAAGCAGAATTGATCACCCAGAAGAAACAATCTTAGGAAGGAAGGAAGATCCAATCAGAACAAGATCCACCTTTAGAAACTCTGAAGAATCCCTCATGGGACTTGTTTCTCTGATTGAACCAACAACAATTGATGAAGCACTTCTGGACAACGACTGGATTCTGGCAATGCAGGAGGAGCTAAATCGTTTCACAAGAAACGACGTATAGGATCTGGTTCCCAAACCAAAAGGATTCAACGTCATAGGCACAAAATGGGTTTTCAAAAAACAAACTGAACGAACAAGGTGAAGTCATCAGAAACAAAGCACGGTTGGTAGCACAAGGTTATAGTCAGAAAGAAGGGATAGACTATACAGAAACCTTTGCTCCAATCGCCAGGTTAGAATATATCAGACTTTTAATTTCATTTGTTATTAATAAAGGTGAAATTCTGGCTGCAGATACTCAATGTCACGTTCAATGTTATGACACCGTATCTGACTTACTATATGACAGTAAATACAAAAACAATAAAGAACACAGTCAATTGTTTACCCAGTTCAGTGTGCAACAACACCTACTCTGGGGGCTACCAAGCCAGGGAGGAAATCCACTATAAGAGATGTTAATTCAGGAATAAACCAACCAGTTTATCTCCTTCACTTAAGACCTACCCAATGCAATTTCAATCTAAGTACAACTTAAACCTGAGTTCCTACTCACTCCCCCTCAATCACAGCAGTGATACATAAAACAATTTGACTAATGAATTGATGAAGACACTCTTCAAAAACATACACTTGATTAAGCTTCACAGCTTTTTAATCAAGCAACACAACCACTCTTGCTTCACAGCTTTGAGTGATACACAACTTAACTTGACTCTGCTTCACAGCTTTAGTCAAGAAACATTCAAACACTCTTGCTTCAAAGCTTTGAGTGCTACACAACCCTTACAATTAAAAACCTATTCCAAGTCACTTATCACAATGATAATTGCTTGGAGTACAATAATTAAACCTATACAGTTTACAAATGATCTTCTGACCAAGAAGGGATTGTTTGCAAAACAGCAGCTCTGTTGAATATATAGCAGCTGCAACTTCAGTTAGGGTTTCCACAAAAACCTAGGGTTAATTCCGTTTGACCTTAAGACTAGGTCACAGGACTTTATTAACCAGGTTAGGGTTGAGCTAGGTTAACCCTCAGAAAAAGCAGGATTCTGTTCTGGAAAGACTGAGTTATTTTCCTGAAAAAACTCAGAATTAACCAACCTGCAAACCTGTTAGTTCAGAACAGGATGTCTTAACATCTGTTATGACATCTGAGGAACCTGTCTACTGATTTAGGAAAATGTGATCATTTTGAAAAATGCTCAGATACACACTTATAAACATCAGTACCTGAATGACAATATTTTTCTGCAAAGGTACCTAATGAATCAGTACAAACTAAACTAGAATGTTATGACATCAGTCATGACATTCACACATACACTTGGGTTTTACCAAAAATGCAAGCCAATACCTAAACAACTACAAACTCCCCCTTTGGCAGATTTTTGGCTAAAGACCCTAAGCAATCAGAGATAGATAGCAGCAGAAAGAAATGACTGCAGAAAAATAGAATGTCTAATTGAGCAAGTACTAATTAAGTAAGTACCAAAATATTCGTCCCCTCTTTAGCCACAAATGGGCCAAAGATACATGTTCATAAAGATTATACAGTTATCCAAACCAAATAATAAGAGCAGCAGCAGAACAAAAACTGAACACACTTCCAAACTCCACCAGATATCAGCACCAACCAGCAACACCACCAAACAGCAACCAACCTTTAAGCACTGTCATCAGACTCAGAGGAGCTAGTTTCTTCAATGTTGAGATGACCTTCAGCTTCTACACCTTCTTCCCTTCTGTTTCCTTCAGCTTCCTCCTTTTCTAACCTGGCAATTAGGATTTCTAGGGTCTTTTTCCTAGCATCCAGCTCTTTGCAAGTCTCTTTTAAAACAGTTATGACATCAGATGTCTTGGACTGGGTTTTCACAGACGATGTCTCAGCTGATGTTATGACAATATCTGGAGCATGAGATCCCTGAAACAGTTTGTAGTGCAGGCCAAGGGCAGGAGCTCTTTTGCAGGTTGTATCTCTTGCCACAAGGATATCAGGGTATTGTGCAAGGATAATTCCACAAAGGAGGGAGGGAAAGGCGATTGGTCCTTTGACAGCATAACTACCAGCATGCTTTAAAGTTTGTTCAAAGATGTACCTGCCATAGTCAAAAGCAGTCTTGGTTCCCACAGCATAAATAAATCTCCCCAATCCTATGGAAATAGTTGATTTATGATTTGTAGGCACCCAGTTGGCTGCACCTATCTTATGCAGGATGGCAAATTTCATGCTGAGTTTACTGGCATTCAGCTTGTCTTTCAAGGGCCAGCACTTCACTTGCCTGGCTGTGATGGTTTGACAAACTTCATTGTCAGTGGCCTCCAGATCAGGACAATCCTCATTTGTTCTTCCAAAAAACTTGTTAATTCCTGATGGAGAGAACTTGACCCTTCTTCCTCTAACAAAAACACTTTCAAAGTCAGTTGACCTTCCATCAGCACAATCATTAGACAAGTTCACTACAAACTCCTTGACCAGATTTTCATAACATTTGTTAAATTTTATCACTGTCTTCATCAGTCCAGCATTCTTGATCAGGTCTATGATGTCTTTGCACTCCAAGGCATCATTGTTGAGTTCTCTTTCTAAAGCTATTCTCTTTAAGCAAACATACTTCCATCTGTTTGCATTGTCAGGATGATGAAAAGAGATGTTGTCTGTTGGGACTTCAGGCACTCTAGCAATTTTGCTGGAGGGGAGCTTCCTTCTAATAGGAATTTCTTCAGCATCAATCTCAAATTCTGATTCCTCATCAGAATCAGAAGATTCAGGTTCTTTTCTCTTCTTTGAGATTGGTTGTCTAGCAGTATGCACCTGGGCCTTCTTCCCTTTTGTCTGAATACTTTTCTCAGCCATGCCTTCAGCCTTGGATTTCTTAACAGCAGGTTTATCATTCTGATTTCCTTTTCTTTTCATCAATCTCCTAGCTATGCTAGGGTTTACATTGGCAATCAGATCATTATCTGAGTAATCCTCATCCACATCAATGATAGGTGGATCAACAGTCTTTTCTGAGGAGTTCTGAATGTTGCCTTTTTGTGTCACAACATTCTCAGAGACATCTACATTTGGGCTTTCTGATTGATTTAAAGGGACAGAAATCCCCGGTACAGGTTTGTTTCCGCTTAGTATACTAGTAACAAGCCTAGCAATAGCTTGATGAACTTGAATTGATCCTTCTCTATTTGGAACAGAAGAAGAAGGATGAGAAGGATTACCAGAGGCTGCAGCTTGAGCTCTTCCTGCATGTCTGGTTCTTAGCTTTTTGACTTTGGCTGGGTCAGTTGCCATCTCCCTGAGAGGAGTGACCTCAAGAACTTCAGATTCTATGCATGTGGTGATTTCTCTAGAGTCTTGGTCAGATGATGAGGATGATGAGGATGATGAGGATGATGAAGTCGCCTTGGTTGAAGATGATGTCTGAGACATTTTGATTGACTTTGAGTACCAGTGGCAATTTGAGAAAACTCTTTGATTGAGAGGAGGGAACAGGTTGTAAAGACGAGAGAGGTAGGAGGCAAAAGAGAGTCTTTTCAACTTCTTAAGGATTTTGAAAGAATTGGGAAAGCATATGATTAACCCACTAAAAATAGACTTAATAAAATTAACTCCTTCAACCCTTGTTTTAAGCAAAATTAATTGCTATAATTTCTCATGTTGGTAAATACCCAACCTGCCCCTTAAGTTTTCAAGTTTATTTCCAACAAGAGCCTTGGTAGAAGAATCAGTCAGTTGAAGCTCAAAGATACCATGTTCCAGTTTAAATTACTTCTTCTCTACAAAGTCAATGTGCTTGTTCCTGTTATGCTGAATAGGGTTTAAGGAAGTATTGATTGTATTCAGATTGTCACAACACAATGTCACAACATCTTGTGAGACATTATACTCAGTGAGCATCTGTTTTGACCAGATATTTTGAGAACAGTTATTCCTTGCAGCAACTATTTCCGCACAGAGTTGGGAAGGCATTCTTTTGATATGAATCATAGTTCTGGTTGATTCTTGAATGATTTTCTTTTTCTCCAGTCCATTTTGATGGAGATTTATAGGAGAGGAGACTTCAAGCCTCATTTCTTCAGGGAAACAGAATTTATTAGACTTGTTATTTCCAACATCCTTGTCAAGATAACTTATGGTTCTGACAACACATCCTTCTTCAAGTTTATTTGCCACATCACAGCCATTATCAACCTGTGGTTTTGGAGTCCTTCTGACTGCTTCCATAGAGGTAGCTCTTCTCATTCTTCTTAGATGAAGATGACCAAGCTTATGTTGCCACAGTTTCATCTCTTTTTCTTCTTTGGTAATTGGACACATAGTGGAGTTATCAGTGTTCTCAGGCTGCCACAAGTAGCAGTTATCTTTGGATCTGATTCCTCTCATTACAACTTCTAGTTTTTCATTAATTACTAGACATTCAGATTTTGAGAAGTTGACCTTGAATCCTAGATCACATAATTGACTGATACTAATGAGATTAGCAGTCAACCCTTTTACCAGTAGTACTTTATTCAGACTTGGAACTCCAGGGCAGTCCAAATTACCAACTTCTTTGACTTCACCTTTAGCACCATCTCCAAAGGTCACAAAACTGGTAGTGTGAGGCTTAACATTATTGAGGAGATTTTTGATTCCAGTCATGTGTCTGGAACATCCACTGTCAAAGTACCAGCCTTCCTTTGCAGACATTCTCAGGGAAGTATGGGCTATCAGGGCAGTAGCCTTTTTCTTCCAATGAGGAGTATGTGGTACCCTTTTTGGCTTAGGTTTAGCACCTGAGTTTTGATTAGGGTGTCCATGCAATTTGAAGCAGAAGGGCTTTATGTGTCCATACCTCCCACAATGATGACATCTCCATCTTTGGTATTTTTTCTTCATGTATTTCTGATGTTGAGAGTTGTGTTGAGACATCTGCTTTGACAATTGTTTAACATGCCTAATCTTCTTGTCTGCACCAGATTTCTTAGCTTCCACAAATCCTAGACCAGATTTGTTTCCCACATTTTGTCCAACTTGAAGGATCTCTTCCAATTTATCTGATCCATTGGTCAACATCTTGACATATTTTGTCATTTGGTTCAGTTGTGAGTTCAGTAATTGAACTTCTCCTTCTAGGTGACTTATAGTTTCAATATCTGCCCTTTTTTCAGCCTCCAGCTTTATAATGAGTTTTGATTGTTTCTCATTCTGTACACAGACTTCAGCACTTCTAATACACAATTTCTTGTAGGTATCAGCCAGTTCTTCAAATGTCACTTCTTCATCACTAGTGTCACTTTCAGAAGTACAAACACTAGTTAGAGCAGTAACTAGTTTGGCAGATTCTTCTTCAGAATTACTTTCTGAATCATAGTCAGACCAAGTAACGGTCATTCCTTTCTTTTGTTTCTTAAGAAAGGTAGGACATTCAGCTCGAATATGTCCATATCCTTCACATCCATGGCATTGAATACCTCTGCCTTGGTTTCCCTTTTCTTCTGACCTTGGTCTTCTGCTGGAACTGTCAATGTCAGGGGGAATGTTATGAACATTAGACCTTGACTTTGGATCCATTCTTTTGATGAGCTTGTTGAACTGTCTTCCAAGCATGGCAATAGCTTCTGAAATATTCTCTTCTTCATCCTCCTTGTTTTCAACATCAGTGTTGGAAACAAGTGATATGCTTTTGTTCTTCTTGTCACCATTATCAGTGATCCCCATCTCAAAAGTCTGAAGAGACCCAATAAGTTCATCCACTTTCAACTTGCTGATGTCCTGGGCTTCCTCTATGGCAGTTACCTTCATTGCAAATCTTTTAGGCAAGGATCTGAGAATCTTCCTCACCAGTTTTTCTTCTGACATCTTTTCTCCCAGTGCTCCTGAGGTGTTGGCAATCTCCAAGATGTTCATGTGAAACTCATGAATGGTTTCATCTTCCATCATTTTTAGATTCTCAAACTTGGTAGTCAACATCTGAAGCCTTGACATTTTTACTTTGGAAGTGCCCTCATGAGTAGTTTTGAGAGTGTCCCAAACTTCCTTGGCCAGTTCATATTGATGTACTAGTCTGAAAATGTTTCTATCAATTCCATTGAACAAGGCATTTAAAGCTTTGGAATTTCCCAGGGCTAACTCATCTTCTTCTTTACTCCAATCTTCCTCAGGCTTCAGACTGATTGTCCCATCTTTCTCAGTTATGGTGGGATGGATCCATCCTTTGTCAGCAGCTCTCCAAGCCTTTTTGTCCAGAGATTTTAGGAAGGCAATCATACGAGGTTTCCAATAGTCATAATTAGTTCCATCCAGAATGGGTGGTCTATTTCCAAAAACTCCTTCTTTGTCCATAGTGCCAGAAAGTGATATCCCTAGATCTCACCCAGTAATACAGGCAGGGTGCCTGCTCTGATACCAATTGAAATTCTGGCTGCAGATACTCAATGTCACGTTCAATGTTATGACACTGTATCTGACTTACTATATGACAGTAAATACAAAAACAATAAAGAACACAGTCAATTGTTTACCCAGTTCAGTGTGCAACAACACCTACTCTGGGGGCTACCAAGCCAGGGAGGAAATCCACTATAAGAGATGTTAATTCAGGAATAAACCAACCAGTTTATCTCCTTCACTTAAGACCTACCCAATGCAATTTCAATCTAAGTACAACTTAAACCTGAGTTCCTACTCACTCACCCTCAATCACAGCAGTGATACATAAAACAATTTGACTAATGAATTGATGAAGACACTCTTCAAAAACATACACTTGATTAAGCTTCACAGCTTTTTAATCAAGCAACACAACCACTCTTTCTTCACAGCTTTGAGTGATACACAACTTAACTTGACTCTGCTTCACAGCTTTAGTCAAGAAACATTCAAACACTCTTGCTTCAAAGCTTTGAGTGCTACACAACCCTTACAATTAAAAACCTATTCCAAGTCACTTATCACAATGATAATTGCTTGGAGTACAATAATTAAACCTATACAGTTTACAAATGATCTTCTGACCAAGAAGGGATTGTTTGCAAAACAGCAGCTCTGTTGAATATATAGCAGCTGCAACTTCAGTTAGGGTTTCCACAAAAACCTAGGGTTAATTCCGTTTGACCTTAAGACTAGGTCACAGGACTTTATTAACCAGGTTAGGGTTGAGCTAGGTTAACCCTCAGAAAAAGCAGGATTCTGTTCTGGAAAGACTGAGTTATTTTCCTGAAAAAACTCAGAATTAACCAACCTGCAAACCTGTTAGTTCAGAACAGGATGTCTTAACATCTGTTATGACATCTGAGGAACCTGTCTACTGATTTAGGAAAATGTGATCATTTTGCAAAATGCTCAGATACACACTTATAAACATCAGTACCTGAATGACAATATTTTTCTGCAAAGGTACCTAATGAATCAGTACAAACTAAACTAGAATGTTATGACATCAGTCATGATATTCACACATACACTTGGGTTTTACCAAAAATGCAAGCCAATACCTAAACAACTACAAAAGGCATCACTCTGTATCAGATGGATGTCAAGAGTGCATTCTTAAATGGCTATATAAAAGAAGAGGATTATGTGCACCAACCCCCTGGTTTTGAAAGTTCCAAAAATCCATAATATGTTTTCAAACTAAAGAAGTCACTCTATGGTCTGAAACAAGCTCCCAGAGCTTGGTATGAAAGACTAAGTAACTTCCTGTTAGAAAAGGAATTCACCAGAGGGGAAGTGGACACAACCCTGTTCAGTAAGATAGTTAAGAATGACATCTTAGTATGTCAGACTTATGTTGATGACATTATATTTGGATCCACTAAACCCTCTCTGGGAAGAGAGTTTGCTAAATGTATGCAGGCGAAATTTGAGATGAGCCTAATGGGGGAACTAAAGTTCTTTCTGGGCATTCAGATTAATCAAACTCCAGAAGGAACCTACATTCATCAGAGCAAATATGTCAGAGAATCAAGTGATTACAGATTAGTAGGATACTGTGATGCTGATTTTGCTGGAGACAGAGTAGAACGTAAAAGCACTTCTGGAAGCTTCCAGTTTCTGGGAGAAAATCTGATCTCATGGTCCAGTAAAAGATAATCCACAATAGCTCTATCAACAGCAGAACCTGAATACATAGCAGCAGCTGGATGTAGCATGCAAATGCTCTGGATGAAAAGTCAACTTGAGGACTTCAATATATTTGAGAGTAACATCCCTATCCTCTGTGACAACACTTCTGCTATTTTTCTCAGTAAAAATCCTATCTTGCATTCTAGGGCTAAGCATATAGAAATAAAACATCATTTTATTAGGGACTATATTCAGAAAGGGATTCTCAATTTAAAATTTATTAACACAGACCATCAATGGGCTGATATATTTACAAAACCTCTTTCTGAAGATAGGTTTAACTTCATTCTGAAACATCTCAGCATGAAGCTTTACCCAGAATAAAACAGTTTTATTTCCATATCTCAACTTTCAGAATTTTGGTTATTTTCTGTGAACTACTGATCAATCTGCCTTTAGATCTTTAGAAGTACAGACTGTATCAGAATCTATCCATGAAGATCTGAGCGCTTCGTTTCAAGGATAGAAATGTGTTGTTCACTCAAGCAAACAGGTGTCATCCAGTCACCAGTTACTTTCTGAGGCTGAACACGCGTTCACTTTTCTGAAAGGTCAAAAACGCTAATTAGATGCATTGGGACACATGTCATGGGTAACCGTTCCAATATCTTTCTGAATCCCCCAAAATCAGTTATCATTAAATGCTCATAATCATTAATTTATTTTTCTCTCTTCCCGTTTACGTTTTCAAAATTTGTTTTAAAATCTATTTAAACACATTTCTCATTCTTTACAGTATTTCACTTTCACTTTCTCTACAATCTAATTAATTTCAGTTTGCATCTTTTTCAAAACCCTTTAACCTTCTTCTCAAAACTCTTTGTGTGAACATGGCTTCCTCAAGCAACCCAACTACCAGTACTCAGAGAACAGATTCCTCATAACAATATGAAGAACCCTTCAGAACTCTTCTCACGCCCATCAAAAATCTAGAAGTTCTCTCAAAATTGATTGTGGACTTTAACAGTCTTCAAGAGAACGGGTTCAATCTCTCTGAAGAAGTAAAGGCTCAAGGATGGAACAGGTATTTTGACCGTCTGGTAGGTCCAACATTCCCAATCCTTGTGAAAGAATTTTGGATTCATGCTTCATCTTCCAACCATCAAGTTACTTCATACATAATGGGGAAGAAGATAGTCATAACTGAAGACCTTATTGCAAGGTTGATAGGCTACAGTGGTGGTGGTGTAAGATGCATAGACATGGATGAAAGATGTGCTGATGTCGCCCTAATTGCTTGAGAAATCTTCACTCTGGGTCTTCCCTCCAGCAAGATAAGGGATCTAAAAGACCATCACAGAATATGGGCCAAGATTATTCTCGGATGCATAAACCACAGGAAGCCAACCAGCTCTCCTGACTACATCAACATTGATCAGCAGTTTCTGATCTACTTCATCTCCCAGAAGATTAAGGTGAATCTGGCTCATCTGCTGTTCAACCATCTAAGGACTAGTGTTAAGGATACCAGAGAAGAGGAGCGCACAAAAAGGGACTGGATACCCCTAGGAAGGCTCATATCAGATATTCTAACAGAGAATAAGCTGATTGATCATCTAGCAGAAGCTCAGGAGATCGGCACTTTAGAAGCTACTGTTGGCAAACAGTTGAATGCAAAGAATCTGAAGAAGATGGAGATCATTGAGAACATCAAGAAGGAACCCAGTGTCACTTCTTTTGCAACCATCTCCAGCAGAATAATCCCTCTGGATAACTTTCCCATGTTCTCAGAAATTGATTCTAAACCTGAGATAATAGTCAGATATCTGGATGCATGCAAGGCAGATGGTACAGCACCAGATTTAAACATTCAGAATCTGCAGCAGAAGGCTCCAGAAGTTGTGCTGAAGAAAAACAAGAAAAGGAAGGCTGCAGCAGAAGGATCATCCCAGCGCACTCCCAAAGCAGCTAAAAAGAGAGGTAATCCTTCTTCTGTAATTGTTTTAGATTCAGTATCTGTATCAACATCTGTGCCAATCCTCACTCAATCAGAAAACCCTACTCCAGAAACACTAGATAACTTTGACATTGAATTTGACCCCTCAGAAACGTTAACTCTTAGAGGATCTCACTCCCTGCCTATAAATCCAAATAATGAAGTAACTCAACAAGAACTTGCAAAAGTTCTATCAGATATTGAAACCTTTGACCAGCATATATCTGCTCCCATACCAGTAAATCCAAACTCTGAAACCATTTCAGAAGCACCTCAACTAGAAATTACACTCTCACCTTTACCCGAAACTCATTCACCTTCTCCACAACCTGAACCACTACAACCAGAAGTACAAACTTCTGATGTCCAACCAGAACTTCATCACCATCAATCCAACCAAACTGTTGATTCTGATCCCATTCCCATTCTTGGAATCACTGAACCTCTGAACATCAGTATACCTCTGACCATCAGTATTCCCCAAATTCCCTCTTCACTAGAAGCAACTCCACCAAACACCCCAACAAGTCCAATAATCATTCCAGACTCTCCCACTTTCTCAGCAAAAATCAATCCAAATGACAATGCCAAAACTGTCATTGATTTAACTATTTTTGAACGCCTGGCTACCATAACAAACAAAACAGACATTCCTAAACCAAAACCATCTGAACCTACACCAGATGTTGGTACCAGTTTATTGATATTTGAAACAGAAATGCAGAAGTGGACAACTTCACTGAAGCAAGCTAGTCTTGAGCTGATTGATCCTGCTGCATCAGATTATCTGTGGACAAGTTTCAGAAAATGGGTATGTTCTGAAACTCATAAAATGCAAGAACAGAGCTACGGACAAGTCCAACAGAACTTCAGTAACCTGCTAAAATTTTTTGAAAATCAAGTTCTGAGCCAGCTTCTAAAGGAAGAAGTTCTCCCTCTGGACAATGCTCTCTGGTCTGAACATCATCCAGCAGACAAAGTTCAACCAGAGTCAGAAGATCTCAATCTGATTGATACTCCAGAGCAGATGATTCCAGCTGAATAACTGGGTCAAAAAGAGGATAGAATGCTCTGAGAAGCATCCAGTTTCTGAAGATCCTCAAGCTTCCTCCTATGATAGGCAGACTTTAGAAGACCTGAAGAGATCTGATATTTTGATGCAGGAAAGAATGGATAAACAGGATGACAAAATTTCGGAAATCAAGAGCATGTTAACCAAGCAGGAGGAAGCCAACATACAGATCAAGGGCTTGTTGGAAGCTTTGTTCACGCGTCTTTCTCCTCCCTCTTAGATTTTCCTATGTTTAAAAATTTGTTTTCCTGTAATATTCTCTACATAACTCTGAACTTATCATTGATTCTGTTTTAAATATCAACTCATTTTGGCTCTGATTATGTGTTTCTTTTTGATAACTGACAAAAAGGGGGAAAAAGAAAAAGATATTTTCAATAACGGATTACTGAGACATAAGTCTCAAACATTCTAATCTACTTAAATTCTCTATTCTAAAAAGCTTGAACAGGTACAAAACTCTGCTGAAAGATACAGTAAGATTCTGATGCTCAAAGACTCATGGAATTAAAAGGAAGCAATCAACCCAGGGGGAGTTTTTCCACTTAACTCTATACCTTTTTTTATTTATTCTTTATTGAAAAAATCAGGTTTTTGTCATCATCAAAAAGGGGGAGATTGTTAGAACATAGTTTGATTCTACAACCCTTGGTTAAAGTTTTGATGATAACAAAATACATAGAATAATTTTATTTCTAAGATATATATAAAGAACATTTATGCTCCTTAAAATTATGCCTTATATACGCAGAAGTTCTGATAGAATTATCATCATAATGGAATCAGCATCAGAAGATCAGTAACCTTTGATTACACGCTGAAACCACCAGACCACTGAAGTTTGATGACCAGAATCTGCGCCTAACCACATACACTCTGACTCTGATCAAAGACATCTTTACCAAGTCATCAACACTCTGAAGCGTTATCAGCAGATACTGCAAAGAAGTCTCTGAAGCGTTACTAGTCATTCAAGACAGAATTAAATGATAACGGCTTTCGTCAGAAAAATATCTTCTACAAAAGGAAAGTGAATTATTATCATTAAACCTGCTTTATGGACAATGTATCCTTACGTGCCTATATAAACAGGACTTCTTGTGAAAATAAGCACATACGTACGCACTCAATTTTGCTAAGCTATCAAACCACGCATATTCAAAGCTTAAGCAAAGTAATCTTATTCCAAGCTTATTTTAGTGTAATTATCACAGTTGTGATATATAGTTCTGTAAGAAAACAAAAACACACGTGTTCAATTCATTTGTAAAAGAAGTTCCTTGAGATCAAACCGGCTTGTGGTTGTACTCAAGAAGACTTTAACAGTTGTTAAAGTAGTTGTTGTAATTCTTTGAGAATAGTGAATTAAGACCCCGTTGGAGAGAGGCGAAATCACCTTGACGGGTGGACTGAAGTAGTTTGAGATCAAACGAACCAGGATAAAAAATATTGTGTTGTCAAGCCTTTTGTTTTAAGTTTTACAATTCAACCCCCCCCCCCCCCCCCCCCCTTCTTGTGTTTTTCACATCTTCAATCACATATGCGGATAGAAGATCGGCAGTTGAAGCAACTTCGAGGTAAATAGATTTCCTTAGTGAAGGTAGCTTGGGGAGGACCCGCATGTGGAAATGTGACTTAGGAGCTTGAGAGTCAGATGAGAGAGTCTTATCCTAATATGTTCGTTTGAGGTAATTTTCGAGGGCGAAAATCCTCTTTTGTGGGGGGGAGTTGTAACACCCTAGTCTTTATTAAGGAGTTATATATATTATATTAATTAATTAATTATTTGATTTTGTGATTAATTGGTTTTATTTGAATTACTTGATATACGTTCTATGTGATAGGTTAGTTGGGTTAATTATGTTGAACCGTAGACTTATAATTAGTAATAATGTCGGTTTATGATGAAATTATTTTATTAAGTGAGAATTGTAGAAAATAGTAGAATAATAAGTAATTGAGCCTAATATGTGAGAGTGTAAAGAGTAATTGGGCCTACTAGTTGTTGGGTTAGTGTTATTTTGTTAAGAGTATAAGGGAAAAAGAAAACTAGGTTAGAAAAGGAAAAAGAGAAATGAGGCTAACCTAGAGAAAAGGAAAAGGGAGAAAGAGGAGAAGAACACCTAAGGAGAAATTCAAAAGTTCATCAAGAAATGGATTTTTACATTGTTATGGGAATTGTATGATGACGTATGATGGGTAGATTCATGGTTAGGATGAAATCCCCACATTTCCATAGTTTTGAAATTGTTAAGTTTTGATGAGAAAACCTTGAATATGATGAGTAATGGGGTTGTGATGTTTCTATTTGAAAATACATGTTAGATATATATTGTAATGCCTTAAAGCAAGTAATTTGGATGTTAAAATGAGTTTTTGGGTGAAATTCCCGTAAGAAAATCATAGGAAAATGCGGGATTTTTTGTAAAACATCAAAAATTCATGACTTTTGAACCGTAGCTCCATTTGAGTCTCAATTTGAAGCGTTAGAAAGCTAGCGCGACATTATTTTCAATAAAAATGGTCTTACTGTAATTATGTGATTTAATTACAACGTGGTTGTGTAAAATGACATGTATCTGTGTGTTGTGTTGTTGTAATATGGTGATGTTGTGTTATTGTTAGTGATTGTAACAAGATGGGTTGATAACATTTTGGTGAATGGTGATACCATGAAATTATATTGTGTGGTATGCATAATATGTATGCACAATATGTTTTTTTTGTAGAGTATTGTAAATGAATATGAATTGCATGTGGATGTTTCATAAACATGTGTATGTATGTGTAATTGTGTGGTAACTTAATTGTGACGAATTATTGAAGATATACATGGATGTTAAGATTAGGGAATGATCTTAATTACATATGGTTATTGTAATTGCACATACATCATTTGTTGTCAAGAGGCGTGCTTGTTAGGTTCAAGGGAGCTAGTGACTTGTCTCAAACCTAGAGAGGGGTTTGAAAGTTTAGAGGACGTGTTTTTTTTTGTGTTATTGGTCTAAAAGATAAACCCGATTTAAAATAAAAACCAAATAAAAATAACAGTGATTGGTACCATATGCATGAGTATTGTATTTAGTTGCATTGAGTCATATCGTGTGTATGTTTGCAATATAGAATTATGTGAACAATGTGGGATTGTTGTATTTTGTGAAATTTTGAATGATGCATTAATACTTGTGAATAGTATGATTATTTGAGTGATGTTATGTTTTTAAAGTATATGAAGTGTGAGAATATTATTTGTATTCATGTATGCTATGTATTATACATTGTTATAAGATTTTGATAATTAAGTGAATTCTCACCCTTCTGTTGGAATGATGTTTTATACGACATCGCTTAAGTATTGAAGATTAGAGTTGCTTCTAACAAGAGCGTAGCTAAAGGAGCTAGCTTATTTTATTTCTGTATTTATTTTGGGTTGAGTCATGCTCTGGTCATGTAATTCTGGGGAAACGTTTGGATTCATGTTTTATAGAGATACTTTATGTACTCTACTTTATTATGTTATTCTGATTTGAATGATGGCGTGAAGTGGATTTTATGCCTAAGTTAATTAAATAAATGAATTTTATTTTGAAGACTTAAATATTACATCCATTTGATTGAAAGTGAAATCTGCTGCGACATGCTTATGTGAAGTGATATGAAAAACATGAATTTAATTTAGGGTTATTTAAGCATGATATGGATTTGTGGTGTATGGAGTATGTATGACACCCTTGTTTTGAAATTCATGTTATATTACTCTGATTTATGACACAATATTTTGTGGCATTTTAGAAGGTTGTGACATGTCACACATAACTAATACTTCCCCTTAAAGGGAAAACTCAAATCACAAGAAAAACAAATTACCAAATATGAGCTATCTAAGTTCACACATCAGAGGCACATGAAGTAGAAGAAAAGTAAGCCTCACATGGGGATTTTCCATAAAAGACATCGGGAAAGATGTCAGAAATTCTAGTAAGACATCATGCACACAGACACCACATCAGCAGAAGTAGCAAAAACACCAACAAGCATGACAGACTATCATGCTTCCCCTAAATAGTGCCATATAGCAAGCAACAATAATAACTACTCTTCACTTAGAAGTAGTACAGTCCTATCGGCATGCTAATCAACATGTCAAGACATGTGACATAACATTAGGACAAACAAAAACCCTAACTAACATTTTACTCCTCTTTTTTAGCCAAAAATTGACAAAAATAGAGTAAATGTAAAAGCAATAATTGGAAGCACACACATTGCACACAGATGGAAACACATACTAGCAATGGAAACACAAAATATCAGATGGAAACACACATAACATAGTGGAAACACACACTCTTGATGATCTTCAGGTGATATTCCACCTCTTGCTCATGTGAAAGATCCTTATGCATTCTTTGTTGTTGTCACAAGTTTTAAGAGTGTTAACACTGAACTTCCTTATCACCACCTTAGAACATGTTTCCTTTAAACCATCATTTAATCCTTTAAAATATCTTTTGTTCCATCCTTTAACACTAGAAATTAACTTAGGCATATCATGCCTTAGAACATATAGGGAAGATCGAGTATTTGATGCATTTCTCCATACCTGTAATTGCTATAACTCCTAAATAGTGCAGGATCCTAGCCTACTACTTATGTATTCAACTTGGTTTGCATATAATCCTCTGGTAATTGTACCATTTAGTCGTTTCTCAGATTCCAGATGCACCAGAGTAACAACTTTTCTATCAATTGCACAATATAATGTCATGACATTCTGTTTTAAATTATACTTATCCAACATCTGCTTCATCCACATTAGTTAAGAGAAATTAACTTTTGTTTCACCATGTTCAACTTTAGATATCAATTAAGAAGCATATTTTTGGCTTTTTATTGAGATTTTTTCTCAAGGTAAAACATCCATCAACATTACTGTCCCACTTTACATTGCGAAAATCCTTTATCATGAAGTTTGTGCTTTAAGAACATAGCACGCCATAAACACATGTACTAATGATAAATTTCAGAATTCTCTTTTCTTGAATAATATGACTTATCTTAAGTTCAATTTTAGAGATAAAACATGAATTTGATATCTCCTCATTGGACCCAGTGGTGTTCACTTCTTCAATGTGTTTTGTAATGAGTTCCTTGGATTTTTCTATCTTAATTTTCTCGGAGAGACCTTCAACGTATGTGAACTCATAAATGACTTCATTTCTTGACTTCCTAGTCTGCACAAAATATGTTCCAACATTTCATTTAACATCTAAACTTTGTTCAGTAAGTGAATCATCAATTATCACACTTGTAGTTTCCATTGTCATTTTAGTTCTGGAGTTAAAAAATTTATAAGATCTACTGCTTGAAGAGTAACCCAAAAATATCCCTTCATCACTTATGAAATCCTTCTTACCCTTTTGATCCTTGTCAATCAAGACACATCATTTACTTCCAAAGGTGTGAAAGTATTTGACTGTAGGCTTTCTTCCTTCCCCTAACTCATAGAGAGTGGTTGAAGTACCTTCTCTCAAAGCTACCCTATTATGAATTTTGCATGCAATATTCATAGCTTGAGCTCAAAAATCCAATGGAAAATGCTTAGTATGAAGCATGACTCTAGCTGCTTCTTTTATAGCTCTAGTCTTTTACTCAACAATTCCATCTTGGTGAGAAGTGATGGAGAGAAAAAATTCATGGCTGATATTTTCATAAGCATAAAATTCAGAGAATTTTTCATTCCCAAGCTCTTTGTGATGGTCACTTATAACCTTGATAATCACATTATTCTTATCCTCTTGAATACTTTGACATAACTCTTTTAAGACTTCAAAGGTGTCTATTGTTCTCTAAAAAAGTTCACCCATGTAAACCTAGAAAAATAGACATACCTCTTTCCACCCAAAATTTGTACCTGCATTGGTCCCATTAAGTCTATTTGAAGAAGTTGCATCACTTTGGAAGTTGTCTGATGTTGCAACCTTGAGTGTGACATCATGGATTACTTCTTAACTTCACACTCACCACATACTTTTCCTTCTTCAATCTTGAGTTCTGACATTCCTCTAATGGCTCCTTCAGATATGGTCTCCTTCATTCTTTTGAGATGAAGGTGTCTAAGTTTTTGGTGCCATAAATTCACTTCACCCTCATTGGTTTATTGAACATGTGAAAGAGTAAGCAGTTATTTAAGGTTCCCATAGATAAAAGTTGTCTTTATACCTTATACCCTTCATTAGAATAACATCTTTCTTATCTTTGACTAAATATTTTGACTTGGAGAAATTGATCAACAGTCCTTGATCACATAACTGAATAATGCTAATAAGATTAGCAGTTAGTCCTTTCACAAGAAGAACATCTTCTAAATTAGGAGAACCCGCACACACCAATTTTCCCACTCCTTTAATTTCTCCTTTAAATCCATCACTAATTCTGACAAGACCTGTGGGCTGAGACCTAATATCCACCAACAACTTCTGAACCTATATCATATGTCTAGAGCAACAACTGTCAAAGTACCAGTCTTCTCTATTTGAAGCTCTCAAGGAAGTATGAGCTATAAGGTTAACATACATATCTTTAACACTTCTTTTTTTGCTTACTTGACTAGCCTTAGAACGATATAAAGATTTTTTATCTCCATACAATTTAAAATAAAAGGCTTTATATGACCATATTCGCCACAGTAATGACATCTCCGAGTTAGTTGAGGTTGATTTGGAGTTTCATCATGTCTGCTAGGATGTTGTAACATTTGAGTGGACATTGTGATCATTTTATTTCTTTTAGAAAGAAAGAACTTCTCTATAGAAATTCTTCTCTGTTAATCATCATATTGATAATGAGCTCTTATATCTTCAACCTCTTTAACCATATCAGTTTCATTTTTCATCCTTTTCAATGAATTTGTGAACTTGTCAAGCTTTGAATTTAAGAGAGTAACCTCATTTTGTAGATGAGAAATATTACATATTAGCTCCTTTTTCTCATTCTCCAGTTTAGTTATGATTTTTCTCTGATCTTCTTCTGTCTTAAGGCTTACTTCACACTTGTCACAAGTTTCCTTGTAGGACACATCCATATCTTCATATAGTACATTTTCATCACAAGATTCAACTTCATCTCCCCATCTTCCAAAGAGAGCATTCACAGATTTGACAGTCTCAGAGTTAGATTCATATTTTGACTCATCATCAACAGACCCAGATACAATAAAGCCCTTTTTATGCTTCTTGAGAAAGGTGGGACATTCTTGTCTAATGTGACCAAAACCTTCACACCCATAACATTGAATGTTTTTGCTTTGATTGGACTTATCCTTAAATCTGGTATTCTTTTGAGAATCATAGTTATTAGTGATGACAGATAAGATTTTCTTAACATTTAGTCTTGACCTTCTATCCACTTTCCTTAAACCCGGATTGAATTGCCTCCCAAGGAACATAATATCATTTCATAACCCTTCATCAGAAACCAGGTCACAAGCTCCTACACAGTTGGAGACAAAAGCCATTCTCTTGTTCTTCTATTCAGATCTGTCATTTTAAAAATTATCTTAAAAATTTGAAAGGACCCAAAATGATCATCTATGTTGTTGATGTCTTGATCTTCTTTAATGGTTGTTACTTTCATGTCAAATCTCTTGGATAGAAACCTCAGTATCTTCCTGACTAGATGTGCCTTCATGAATGGTCTTGAGAAATTCCCAAGTATCTTTGTCCATATCACACGTGTTTAACAGTCTAAACATATTTTTATCAACTCCATTGAGTACGGCATTCAAAGCTTTAGAGTTACCAAGAGCCAACTCATACTTTTTCCTTCTATATCTTAGCACCAGGATTCTCCCAACCTGACAAAATATCAAGTTCTGTTGTCAATTGATTTCAAGAATGTTATCATTCTATCTTTCTAAAAGACATATAGTACCAGAAAATTCTCCCTGGAGCTCACCCAATAAACATAACAGGGTTCCAGCTCTGATGCCAATTGAAATTCTGACACTTTAGAAACAGATGTCAAGACTGATGTCCCAACATCAAAACACAATGTCCACACAATTGTTATGATACCATCTACTGATAGAAAGATTTTACCAAAATAATAAATTATGCAGAAGTAAACTGCATAAGGTAAAAGAAAAAAACAATTGTTAACCCAGTTCGGTACAACTCACCTACACAGGAGGCTACCAAGCCAAGAAAGAAATCCACTATAATAATATTAGTTTAAAGCCTAAATAATCACATTTTACAACTTATCACATAATCATTAGCCTATACAATTTCTACCTAAGAACCTCGTAGATATGAGAACCCCCTTTCACTTCCCCCAATCACCTCAGTGATAAAACCAGTCACAAACCAGTGACAAGAACCAAAACAAGAAGATTACACTTCCAATAAACAATACTTAGTTTTTCTTTAAAGCTTTTAACTAAGAACAATAAATTGATACATAATCAACTCTTTGCTTAAAATATCATGGGTGATGGACAAGTAATAATGAACAATCAGTCTACCATAATGTATCAAAAGATACAAGGGTGACACACAAAACACACAAGAAACTCTCAAAATCTAAGACTCTAAAATTCCCCTTATTTTTTAAAAAATTGTGAAAGCCAAATTACATTAGGTTTAGGTTTCTCTTTAAATGCACCTAAGTATTCAATTGGCTTCGAAATCTTCACCCAAATACTTCTTGATCCACAAGCTGAGGGATACACCAATTATGTAGAAAACTATCCTTAAACCTTAGAACAAAACATCAAGTTTCCTAAATTGTCTCAACATCCGATTTTAGAAACTTATGTACAGTTGGAGATCAAATCAATTAACACAAATTAAATCTTCTTGACCTACGCAAATGATTAAGATATATCCAAAATGAATCTCACAGAATCAAATAAAATATATCAAGAATAATAACAACATGTACTGATGTTCTAGTACATCATATTACAACATCTGTCAGAACATCTGTCTTCAATGTAGACTGACCACCATGTTAGGACATCTCACACAACATCTTGATGTGAACCATGTTTTAGAAAAATTTCATTCAATCCTCAAACTATATATATATATATATATATATATATATATATATATATATATATATATATATATATATATATATATATATATATATATATATATATATATATATATATATATATATATATATATCATGCAAAGAACATTAGTAGCATTACTGATGCTTATTAATCAGGTTTAATGACCATTAAGAAATTTAACAAACTCCATTAACCATTTGCAATGGATTTTATTAACAATTTGTAACGAATTCATGACTACTGACTGGCCCTCTGGGTATTGTAATGACACCGCACTACCAGATACGGCTTCCTAGAGTTCGATATGGGGAGTCCATCTTGACAAGGAATAAATCAAGAATATACACGGGTTATGGAACTGTCATCACACAACTCATAAATTGTTAGTGTGAAACCCAACCTTATCTGGGTTATATATCAAAATTCTGGGATGTACATAAGCCTCTAAAGCAAGAGGTCTGTTAGGGTGAAGTGTTTTGAATTTATCCGGATCACATAAACTTGACATAAACATATTTTTGGTTTAGGATTTTTATCAATTAAGATCCCTGTAAATTCGTGGTCTTGATGATGGATCATTTCCTGAGAGATTCACCCTCTTGTATATTGAGAAGATTTACGATGCTAATGAAGTTAGAAAGAGCCACAACTTTAAGGGAGAAGTCGGAGAACCTTGGTGGGTTCCCGACATAGAGAATTTAGAGAGTCCAGGTGGGATCTCGACCCGTTTGAGTCATAGAGCTCAGTAGGTTCTAGACATAGAGAAGTCGGAGAGCCCTTGTAGGATCACGACCCGTTGAAGTTGTAACACCCCAGATTTAGAATTAGTTATTTAATTGATTATTTGTGAATTATTGGTGATTATCTTTGTGATATATGATGATATGTTGTGGGTAGTGGTCGACTAGGTGCTAATTAGAATAATTTGAATTTAGATAATTTTAGTTTAATTATTTAGATGTTATAATATAGTTTATATTATTTAGAATTATTACTAATAATTAAATAGAATAATTGGTGAGTAGATATAATAAGGGCATGGTGGTAATATGTGGTGATAAGTGATGGCATAAGAGGAATACCATAGAAAGGTTTCTAAGGGTAAAAATATAATATGGAAGAATAAAGATTAATTCTCTGCGATCGTGAACATTAGGAGAAACACGAAGAAGAGGCTAGTGCTCAGAGGAGGATTTTGTAGCACACGAAGAAAGAGAATCATTTGCTAGGAATTAAGGTAAGAGGTTTAATCTAATTTATTATGATCGATAGAGGGTTAAGATAGTGGTAGGGTTTTATCTTGTATGTTGTTTTGGTGAAAAGTATGATGAATTTCATGATGAATTTCGTGATTTTGACGAAATAAAGATCCCATAATCTGACCCTATAATGAGCATATAATGTGGTTGATGTTAAAATGAATTATATGATGTTTGTGATGCGTTTAGACTGAGTATGATGACCAAAATCGGATTTTGGAGGGCCTAGACAGAGGCGGGATCACAAACTGTGAAGTGCATAATCACGACCATCGTTGGGTGAGCTTGTGGCGAGCTTGGGGCGAGTCTGTCGCCCCCATCGTCGTTGGGCGAGACAAGTGGCAAAGGTAATGATGGAAAAGAGGAACTCCTAGAAAATGTATGGGGATTGGTCTGACAACCCGCCGTCGTCGGGAAAGCACAAGCAGAGCTACGCACCTCTAGCATTGTCGGACGAGCCTCAGGCGAGCAACCCTGATAGTAACTTGCAGAGGCCATAACTTGAGTTTCAGGACTCTGTTTGTTGCATCGTTTGAAAAGTTAGAAAGATAACATGTAGAGATATAGTATGATATAATTATATGAGTTATTTGAAGGTAGAGAAAACACAAGAAAGGGGGGTTTAAATTGTGTTAATTGAAAATATTCCCCATTAAAAATTCTAAGCACTCAAATGATAATAGCAGTAAAGACAATAAAGATAAAGGGCACAAGTATTTTATCCATGTTATCCGTTAACTAGGCTACTCCTACCCACCCTCACAAGTATGATTTCTCCTTATCCAAGGACTTAATCCATTATAACCAAACTGATTACAATTGCACGGGCAACTGCTAGTGACTAACATCCAATGACACGTTTAGGGATTCAAACTGGATATAACATTCATTGACCCAATAGATATTGATCACTCAAGATCTCTGTCGTACCCCAAAATTTTCCCTCCCATTATGAAAGACAAATTATTTAAATAGGTCTCCCCATGCTCCTAGGGTTCTCAATTGCTCAAGACTACTCAAAGATTGTTCAGACAAACCCTCCTCCTAAGAAATTGACCTACAACTAGGGTTTTGCTTCTCTCAAGAAAAATTGGACTTCTAATGACTCAAGTGGATTTCATGGTTTCTCATATGTCTCCAAGAATCCGCATGCAAAATTACAATCCTTGCAGCATAAGTTTGCGCAGTCAATTAGTTAGATGATTGAAAATCATCTATATTAGGCAAAAAGTCAACTTTGACCAATTTACAGTAAAACTTCAAGATTTTTGGTCAACATCAACATTTTGAAGTCACATTCATCATTTGATCAAGGTTTGATCATGATTCATCAAGAAAACTCAAGATTCATCAAAAGTCAAAAGTTACTAAATTAGGGTTTTCTTAAGGAAAAGTCAATTGAACTTTGACAAAGCGTAACTTTAACATACTTCATCATAAATTTCTCAACCAAAGCTCATTTTGAAGGAAATTCAATTATCTACAACTTTTTCTCTCTAAGCTCAAGGCTAAAAATGCTTCATTTGATAGATATGATCAAAAACATTACATGTTATTTTAAAAGTCAACAAAAAGACACTTTTTGTCAAAGCAATTTACATCAAGATAAAGGCTTCAAATGAATAAATGACCAGCATGAAGATTTTATAGGATATCTTGGGCTTTCCAAATAGTCCAAGATCACCTTCATTTGATACAAATTGAGTGAGATATGATTTGTGCAAGTTGGGCAATTTTGATAAAATGCATGAAATCCAAATTAAGCAAATTTGAATGGTTGGGCTAATGGGCCTGTCTTTTAAGGTCCAAATATGTTCATGGCCTCATAATAGACTCCTAAATCCATTCATTTATTTTTTGGGTTTTTATTTTTTTTATTTTTTATTTTATTCAATTAAAATAAAAATAAATCAAATAAAATACCAAGTGAATGAATCAAGGCATGAAGATCGATTTTTGAATCAAATCATAAGTCTAAAAAGTTGCTGACAGCTTGCAAAAAACGTGTAAAGATTGATTGGTACATGGTTGGCCTAAAAAAGAAACATTTCATGCAAAACTTCATTTAAAGATTTGATCATGAAATAGAAAAGATTTATTCTACTTTTGTTGACCTAAATCTTCCATTATAACTAGAGAACACATTCATACCAAGGGACACACGAGAATTGTCTTAAGAACACCCTCTCAAAAAATCTCATTTTTTGTCAAAACTAAGGCAAAAACAAAACCAAAGATCCAGCCACTTTCAGTCTAAGTCGTCCATTGCAAATCATTCTTGAGGTATCTAAGGGTAAGAATAGGTCGAAAATTCATGGCCATTGATGCTTGAAACAAGCATACTCATCTTCTCCAATTTTCTTTTCTTTCAAACATTCATATAATTAATTTAATGCATTGCTAATGTTTATTGACTGCCTAAATGAGTTTCTGTTGTTACTTAGAACATGTTTGAATCATAAAACAGAAGCTCTAACGTGAGAATCATGTTTTTCCATGGTTAGGGAAGCTTGAGATGTCTTCTTCGAAACTCATGATACAAGTTCTTTCAGGCCAAACAAACACCACCATTGGATTCGCAAGGGTCGAATTAGGGGGATAGGGTCCTTTTTATGGTCAAACACATGTTATTTTGCAGGTTTGAAAATCCCTTCACCGTAGAAGACCACTAGAGCTAGGGCTCCGGCGCTTCCCTGGTTCACTTGCTTTATTATATTTTGCTTATATTTTAATAACATAAATGAAACGCAACACAGTTGGTTGAGACAGAGGCTTGTAACGTGAAGGGCATGGGTTCGATCCTTACGACTTACAATTATTTTTTGTAATTTTTAAAACTAACGCGCAGGTTTTATATATATTAATCAATGCCTATTTTTCAAACATCAACAAGCACTTGGCCTAGTGGAAAGCAATGTAGTTTATGAAGCCATGAAGCGTGGATTCAACACCCACCCCATGCAGTTTTTTTTATCCTATTTTTCTAACATAATTTTTCTATTTTCTTTCTTAATTATTCCTTAGTTATTTTTTAATTAACAATTAACTAACCTAATATTTTTTCTTAATAACCAAAAATTAGGATTTAGGTTTTAGTTAGTAATTAATTTTTTCTTATATTTTTTATTTACTAATTAATTAAATTGGCTTTTTTCTTAACATTAAAATAAATTAGGATTTAGGTTTTAATTACTATTATTAACTTAAATTATTTTCTACAAAAAAATCATAAAACATTTTAACATTCTTTTTCTATTTTGTTTCTTCTTGCTATTTAATTTTCATAGAAAATTGTATAGGTTGCATTCTTTAATTGTAATAGCATAGATTTATTTTCTCGCTTTTTTCCCTAATTATGTAACTGCTCACATGATGTAATAGCGTATATTTACTTTCTCGTAAATTTTTAGACTTATGCACCTCTCCCAAAGCCATGTAATAGCTTAGGATTTTACATTTTGCACTTTATATTTTTGTACATATTTAACTGCTAGTAACTAGGGTTTGCATGGCAAGACTAAAAACAATCTAGAAAACCCTAATATTCAAGATAAATAACTGAATCAATACACTTTGTACACTTGCACCTCTAGGATAACCTCTCTTGTTGCGTTATGATATTTGTCACGTCCCTCAAAAGTGGGGATACTTTAGCAAAATACCCTCGATCAAATCATCATGTCCTTTTCGAATAAAGATCATAATCCCTATGTAATACGGTAGGAGAACGGATTTGGTGTTTTGCGTTTTTATCGCAATTGTTGCGGATAGCAGGAGTCGCCACCGAATTTTATTTTATCCAATAAAGGAAAGGGTGAAAAGAACAGGAAAGACCTTTTGAGAATTTTCTTGAGTTTGGGGGGTAGGTTATGAAAAGGGAAGGTGTTAGCACCCTTTTCATCCATAGTTATCTACGAGCTCTTAATTGCTTGATCACTTTTAAATGCTTTGTGTTTGCAATGTTTCTCGCATCGTTGAGAATATATACAAAGTGTTGGTTTTGAAAATATTTGTTGAAAGGAAGTGTTTGGAAAGATGTTTGAAAATGTCAATGTAAGGCCATTTTATAATGATTCTCGTATCGTTGAGAATGTATACAAAATGTTTGTTTGAAAAGTGTTTTGAAAGTGTGAGGTGTAAATGGTTTTGTTTGTGAGCAAGCAATTACGAGCAATCTACCTACTCAGAAAGTCTTTGTTCTTTCCCTCCTCCTTTAGATAGTGTTATTTTACCATTGATTGGTAGAGAGGCATATCATTGGATGTGAGGGGCGGGTGTGGGTCATCGTACAATCATAGAAGGCAACTTGTAAGATGTTTTAGCAATTGTCGTAAGGGACTAAGATCATTGATCGAAGGCAGCATTGAAGGGTCATTGAGGGACTATGATCTTTTAATTGAGGGACTTTTGCTAAAATCATCTCACGCCCGAGGGACATGACTATTTTTATCCGAGGCAACAAGTGTGGGTTATCCTAGAGGTGCAAGTGTGCAAGGTGTTTTATTTTAAAATATTTATCTTTGAATTAGAGTTTTTCTAAGTTTTGATTTTAGTATTGTCATGCAAACCCTAATTACTAGTAATAATAGGAAAAGTGATAAATTGCAGAATTTAAATGTCCTACGCTATTACATCGCTTTGGGAATGGGGATACAAATTTATAAATGGGGATGACAACTAAAGTAAACCCTAATTACTATTACAAGGCTTTGACAAGTACATAAATTGTAATGCGAAATAGTAAAATGCGCAAAGAATTGTAAAGTGAAAAGAAATTGTTTTTAGTGAGTTTTTGATGGAAAAGGTTTTAATTAACCTAATTGAACTAATTAACTTAATTTACAAAAGATATTAATTATTTAATCAAAAAAAATCTAAAATCTAAGTTCATTGAAATTAAGAAGAAAAATAAACCTAAGTCTAAGTAAATTTGTTTTAGAAAAATTATCTTGAATGTTAGTATTAATTTGGAAAAATATTTTAGAGTATAAACAAACTCTAGTTCTAAATATTAACAAAATAAAATAAGTGTTTAAATTATTTTAAGTTTAATTAAAAATATATAATTTGTATTCTTGATTAAATAGAAAATAAATAAATAAAATGAAAATAAATAAAATATGAAAAATATAAGAGATATTGGGTTGAGGTGTTAAAAAAGTAAAATGGGGGTTAAAAATAGCAAAAGGGGCGCTATGCCCAAAATGTGTTTTTTGTATGAGTCATAAAATAATAAAAAAAATGATGAATGGGCATGTGTCAAAGAAATAGTCCAGACCCAAAGAGAGGTTCATCGCCTATTTTGATTAGGTGTAGCTAGCCCTTTGGAGGTGCATCATGTTTTTGCTTTATGGAGAGTTGATTTAATTTCCTGGCAGGTGGATGGTATGGATGAGGGGTGCATGGTGTGTGTCTTAGGCTTGCCTGCATACAATCTCATATAAACAAATATGAAATAAATAAAAGGGTACAACTAGGGCTCGAACCCAGGTCCCTACACACTAATGTCTTACGCGCGCTTCCTCTGCCACTGGGGTGACTGTTTCATCCGGTCATAATATATGTTGCACTAAATTTAAAATAAACTCAGTCCTAGTTAAAAACTTAATCTTCTTCCTCGCACCAGCCTCCATTGTTGCATTTTTAAATTTCTGATCTTGCTCATTTCTCAACCATTTGCAAAAGTATAAACATGAAACTTGCTCCATTTTTCAATAAGAATTCAACCATATAAATTTCATGAGCTATAAATCAAAGATGAATGAGAATTTTACTGGTACTAAATAAAAACCTAATTTTTTCAGAAAGTTCATCTTCTAAATTCGCATCACCCAGGCAACATAAATGAAAACTAAGGGCATGGTTAGCTTCAAGGCTATGATGTCTACATTTTTTATTTACAAAGTAACCATTAATGATGCTTATAGAGAGAGTTCAAAGTTGAGAAAACTTACCTCAAAACTAGAAATCGTGTGTGGAGTTTGAGCACTTCTAGAGGTGTGTTGATGATCTGAATAGATTCACTAGACTCCAAGGAAGCTAATACAACTCATACTTTGTGCCGAAAGTGGCTGAATCGTGCTAGAGAATTCAATGTACAGAGCTCTGTTTTTGAGTTTAGAAGATGAGGAAGATGATGTTACAGTTGTGAAATAGGTGTGGGGATGAGTTGTTTATGATGTATAGATGCTTTATGATTGATTTAGTGGGAGAACGCACAAGTGGGTTGTGAGTTTGGAGTTTTTGGCCAGAAATTACAACAAGGGATCTTTTGGTGCAAGTTTTGAGTTTCAGGGAGTTTGAGGGTGCTTCAAGGCTTGTAAGTTCGTGTGTTAGGTTGAAAATGACTTCTCTATTTATAGGAAAGAAGTTTGAGATCTTGAAGTAACCAGAATTTTGAGATAACATGTTATGGTTTTGTTGAAAATGAGAAATCAAGTTAAATGGATTTTCATAGTTCCAAGGTTCAAGTACAAGCATGGTCTGAGTTTGTTGGGTGCAGGGAGGTTACTTCTTCAGTTTTCAATGGAGTTTGATCAGAAGAAACAAGTGAGAGGCTCAATGCATTGACTTATGCATAAAGATTGTTTTACAAGAATGGAAATGGTAACTTTGTGCCAAAAATGGAAAATTATCTTGGACAATGGCTCAAATACTTGGATAATAGCTCAATAAATTGTGTAAACATTTAATTATGATGTGATTTTCAATTTAGAAGGCCTACAAATCAAGACTATGCAGCATAGTTATGGGATTAGGTTATGTGTTCTTCATGAAAATGCCTTGTAATTCAAGTTTATCATGTCAACTTCTTCTCTTAGATTCTCATAGCTCAAGCATGATATCTTCAAGTTCTTTGACATTTTGGAAAGCTTGAAACATTTTCTGCAATGTTCATGTTTAACACTTTGGCTAAATCATCTTGGAACTAGGTGAAAAATGGTCAACAAGTTAGGACAAAAATCTGCCTAAACTCGTCAAAATTTTCACTGTGTATTTTATGAAAAATGTCATGACTTTATGAGCTTATTTATATCTTCAAATATAAGCATTTTTTGGACATGAACCCTAAGGGACTAAGTTGTAGAATTCATCAATATCTACAACTTTCATGTTGAAAGTTTTTGTTGAATCATCTTGCATCTTGGTGAAAAATTGTCATGAAGTAGTAAAATTATAAAGGTTAAAAACACTTAGAATTTTTTTTCTGAGTATTAGAAATCTTGACTTTTTTGTTGACTTTTTGAATTTCTTGATTCTTCATGATAAAGTTTGACATTTTTTAGTTCCTTGATGAATCTTGATCTTTGAAATTTAATATTGACCAAAAAGTCAAAGTTTGACTTCTTTTGTAACAGTTGACTTTTCATCAGTTGATCAGACTTCAACTATCAATCCATTGATCTTGAGAAATGATTTGATCCATGAAATTAGGTCAAGATATTATGTTTGAATCCTTGAGATCATGCTTCAAATCATTAGGTCATGTACTAGGTCAAAAATCAATGATCAGTCATTCTCACTCAAAACCCTAATTTTGACAATTTTTCCCCTTTGATGATTTAAGTGATTTTCTTTAGGAATTGTGATCAACCCTTGGTCAATTGATAAATATCACTTAAAAATTTTGATGTAGGCCAAAAATCATGAAGTTTAAATGTATATTGACCATAATTGACTTTTTACCCAATACAACTAATTTTCAATCATCTAAGTTATTGACTGCGCAAATTTATGATGCAAGACTTGAAACTTGGTATGAGAAAACGTGAAGACCTATAATGAACCATGAAATTCATTTGAGACATAAAACTTCCAATTGTCCTTGAGAAAACCAAAACCCTAATTTGGAGGCTGAGTGCTTAGGAGGTGGGCTTGTCTGATCAAACCCTTGAGCATTTCAGATCTTTGGTGAGAAATGTATTGAGAAAAGAGAGGGAAATTTTTGGGGTACAACACCCTCGATGAACCTTCGAGCTGCCTACAAAATGATCTAGTCCCTTCGAGTTGCCTACAAAATGATGATAGTCCCTTCGATACAATTGCTAAAGTATCCTTACTTGTTGCCTTCGATGACCATACGATGACCCTACACTTGTCCCTTCACATCCAATATATAGGGCTACCTACCAACTGATGGTATGGATAGTACTATCTCTAAAGGAGAAGGAAAAGAATAAGAAATACTTTAGTGGGTAAGAAACTCTTAATTGCTTGCTCACAACTTTTCACAAAACTTTTTTTCACACTACACTTTCAAACAAATATTTTCAAAAATAACACTTTGTATACATTCTTGAGGACTGATATAAGAATCATTATAAAGTCAGCCTTACATTGGCGATTTCAAAAAATTTTCAAACAAATTACACTCACAAAACAAGATTTTCAAAAGTGAGCTAAGAAATTAAGAGCCCGTAGATAACTACGGATTATAAGAGTGCTAACACCTTCCCTTTTCATAACTTACCCCCGAACTCAAAATCTACCAAAGGTCTTTCATGTTCTTTTCACCTTTCTTAAATATTGGATAAAAGAAAAGTGGGTGGCAACTCTAACTATCTTCACATTTGGATAAAACCAAAAATTCAGTTCTTCCACCGTATTACAGAACTAGCGACTCTAATGGGGATTACTACTTAAAAAAGAGGGGTCGTCTTTGAGTTTAAGATCACTTTACTTGCTTTTAATTATATGTTTTGCTTTCTTTACTTTAAGGGTTTTTTTGGTTTTAATTGCTTGTAAGATCCTACACCCGGATCTAGGGATGCCTTAGGTAAGTAGCAATAGATCATAAAGGTTCTACGACATAGACCGATATGGTTAACATGATGGCTATAGTTAGTGTGACACTTTGGTTTGTACTGATGTTCCTTGAGTTATTCAAGGATAACATTAGGATTTCGCGTGGTTTCGTTAACACTAACTTACTTTTAGAACCTTAATTGACCCATCTTGGCCATTAGAAGGTAGTGACATAGTCAGATTTGGTGCAGTCCAAAGTTGGTTGATACTCAAAATTGTGCTCATTGAGATTTGACTTTCGAGATGTTTTGGTGGCAAGCCAATTGTCGTGTAAAATAAAGCTTGAAAGAAATATCGATCATATGAGATTCCTATAACCTGATTACTATTTTAGGACAGGTTGAACCAACTTAACTTCAATGGGGAAGGGTACTTACCTATGGACTTCATGCAAGCCTTTAAACCTAAGGCTCTTGTGTGACTTGTGTGTGTGTCTTCTACTTATCTAACATGAACATGACATCATAACATCATAACATCATAACATCATAACATAACATTTTCACTAACCATTTCAAGGACCTAGGGATTTATCTTTGTTCTTTGTTGTACGTTATGGCCTCCGCTGGCAGAAACACTATCCGAATCAACTTTGTAAGGGTACCTTCCTAGCTTAAGGAGTTAGTCTCAAAGGTTCCCAAAAACACTCAATTCACCAAAAGGCATGGTTATCTACTCAGTTTGGTTACCTCAGGTTTTAAAGAAGACATGGTGAGTGTTCTGTTCTAGTTCTTTGATCCTGAGCATCATTGTTTTACCTTTCCAGATTATCAGTTGATACCCACAATGGAAGAGTTCTCTAAGCTACTCAGAGTACCTATTCTTAATCAGACATCCTTCACCGGTTAAGAGAAAGTTCCAAAACCTAAAGATATTGCAGCAGCCTTACATCTGAAGCGGTCCTACATTGTATCTAATTGGGAAACAAAAAGTGGAGTCAATGGCCTTCTTGCTAAATTTCTGATAGAGAAGGCTCAGTTGTTTCTATATGCTATATGTTTTAATTCTTTCGAGGAGATCTTAGCTCTGTTGATCTATGGGTTGGTACTATTCCCTAATCCATACCAACTCATAGATGTGAACGCCATCAAAATATTTCTTACTCATAATCTTGGGCCTACTTTGCTTGGAGATATTTTGCATTCTCTTCACACTTGTACTATGAGGAAGCGAGGGACTCTTATGTGTTGCATACCTTTACTATCGAGGTGGTTTATTTCGCACCTTCCCCGATCAGTGATAAAGAATGAACAAGGTTTGAGGTGGTCTCGAAGGATGATTTCACTCTCTCATTCAGATATCTATTGGTGTTCCCAATCTTAGAAGGATATCACTATTATTGACCTTTATGGGGAATTCCCTAATGTGCCACTCCTTAGCATAAGGAGAAGTATCACTTACAACCCGTCCCTAGCTTTATGTCAATTTGGTTATGCTCGAAGAGACGGCCCTTATGATATGCTCATCCAGGGTATTGTATTCAGTTACAAGAATGATCCTCAAGGTTACCATCAAAGGTTTATACGTGCTTGAGGCATGGTGAATAAGATTGATAGAAAGACTTTGGGACAGAAAAAATCCATCCCTCCGGAGCCCTAGCTCAGATGGGCGCGATCTCGTGCTCAAAATACTATAATGCCATATCCCGTTGTCCTACTAATAATTATGGAGCATGTTGCTGAAGGAGATATTTCTCATACCGTTCTTTATCCAGATATGCCTACTGACCTTGAAGAGCTACAGAAGTCTTAGATTCAACTAAAAGAAGAAAGGGACACATTTGAGACTCAGTTCTATGCTAGTGAGAAGAAAGTATTGGAGCTAACCAAACGCCTTCATGAAGAGAAGAAGCTTAATGCATATGTCAACACAAAAAGGAAGCGTCCATGAGAGACTTGAGTCATAGTGTATTCCTTTGTAACCTTTCTTTTTGTTTTCATTGTAAGCCTAAAATGCATTTATAATCTGAACTTACTAGCAAGAATCTTTGTTGTTGTTTCCTTTTTATTAACAAATTTAAATCCCACGAGGTCCTTGAAAACATTGCATATGCACCTACATACCATACATATCATTACATAATAGGTTTCCAAGATAGGTTTTCTCATCTTGTTGCTGTTTATTTAAGCAGAAAGTGGCTCTTGAATAGACAATCAAAGATCTCCAAGCTCATGATGCCCAGTTCCAACAGATGTTCCTAAACTTAGACAAGAGGCAAGAAGAACTGAAGGCACTCATCACCAATGGGAAGAAGAAGAAGACAAAGAAACCAATCGTCATCCATAACATGGGGAGGAGGTTCATAGGTCCAGTCAAGCGAGATCAATATATTGATATCCCATCAGACAAATATGACAACCAGCATGAAGATGGTAAAAGTGTTAAAACTCAAAGAAACAACCTTGGTTCTAACAAAGAAGAAGAGGATTATTTGGATGAATAATATCCACCTACTGACGAGAAGTATAAGCTGTTAGAAGAGTGTCTGAAAGTTATGGAGATCCAAAAAGTGCATGGCTTGAACTTTAAAGAATTGGGTTTAATCTGAGGAGTCGTCATTCCTCCTAAATTCAACACTCTTACCTTTGCCAAGTATGATGGTGTTTCTGGCCTAAAGCTGCATTTGAGATCATATGTTCAGAAAATTCAACCACACACTGCTGACAAGAAATTATGGTTGCATTTATTTCAAGAGAGTTTGTCTGAAACACAACTAGAATGGTATTATCAACTTGAAGGTACCAATATCCATACCTGGGAAGATTTGGCTGCAGCTTCCTATAAACAGTAACAATACAATTCTGATTTGACACCAACCCGCATGCAACTACAGAGTATGTACATGGGTTCTGAGGAAGGCTTTAAAGAGTACACACAAAAATGGAGAGATCTTGCAGGAAGAGTTCAACCTCCTTTGGCTGATAGGGAATATGTTGACATGTTCATGAGCACGCTAACAGGTCCTTTCTATAATCACCTACTTGGAAGTTCTTCAGTCGGTTTCATTGAACTGATATTGACATGAGAACATGTTGAGAATGGAATCAGAAGCAATAAAATTCAGGTGGCTACATCTTCGAATACTATGAAGAAGTCTTATAATGGTAAGAAAGAATCCAATATTGTGTACGACCAGAAGGTTCGTAGTAAGAGAAAACGCAACCAATCTCTGGGGGAAGTTATAATCTCTAATCTCGCGCTAGTACCACCACAACAAAAACAACAGAGTAATCATCGTAGGTAGGATGCACCCAGGAGACAGTTCATAAGAATCAACATGCCGTTGTCGCAAGCATTACAACACATGTTGAAGGCGGAACTGATCACATTGAAGGACCCTCCTCAGAATCCTAATACTTCCTCTACCCGTTACAATCCCAATGCATGATGTGTATATCACTCCAATAGTCCCGAACATGAGACCAACAACTTTTGGACTCTGAAGAATAAGATCCAAGACATGATTGATGCTAAGGAAATTGAATTTGATCCTCCTGATACTCCTAATGTGATAACTGCACCTATGCCTAATCATGACAAGGGAATTAATGTTATTGATGATGTTTCTTATGTTTTTGTTGTGAATGACTTGACTACTTCTCTGATGATTGTTAAGAAGAAGCTGCTGCAAGCCGGTTTATTTTTGGGTTGCATTGAAAGGTTCTAGTATTGTGCATCCAATCCAATGGTTGTGCACTGCTGAAAGAAGATGTTCAGCGTTTGATGGATGATCGTGTGTTGTACCCCAAAATTTACCCTCTCTTTCTTCAGGAAATCATCTTGGATTTTCAGAGTCCCTCTGAAACAAATCCAAGTCCTGAATTGTCATTTTTTTCCCAAGCAAACCATTTACAAGAGCAAGATGATCACACAAGCTCTAAAGACGACGCTTTTATCTTGAGAAAAATTAAATTCTAAGTACTTGGAATTTCTCTCTAAAAAATGAGTGTTTAAGGAGAAATCAGCGTTTCAGAACTTCTGGACCAAACTCCAGATAGAAACGGTCAGAATTTGCAAGCTTGGCTCAACGCAGTCAGAAGTTGGCTCTTCAGCAGCTATATTAGCTCAATCAGAAGTTGTAAACGTGGTTCAAAACGTAAGTCTCAGACAGAACATGACTCTTTCAGCAGTTACGCAAGCTCAGCCAGAATTTGCTAAAGGAATACAAAAGAAGCAAGGAAGTCTGAAGGCTCTTTCAGAACATGCTGAAATCAGAAGATGAAAAGGTCAAAAGAGTGGGTGTTACACTGATACAGAATCTCTAAGCCCAGGAGGTCCAGAAGCAAATCCAAGGAACGTGTCAGAAAATCAGGAGAATCCCCAGAACTTGCTAAGACAACAGGAAGTCAAGGCCAGAGTATGGTTTACGTTGTTCTTGTTGAAACATAACTGCTGGTTCAAAGTTTGGTTTCCATTACCAGAATATTGATGTTGATAAGTCTCATCACCATTTAATGCTCATTAATGCTTCCAACCACTCCTGAACATTCATCCAAGTAATCCCTTCACGTGTGGCTTGGAAAACGCCTTTATGTAGGTTCTGGCATGGGTCAACACGCCACCGTCCACCTAAGAGGTCACTTCTCTCCAATCCACGCCTGCTGTTCCAGTCTAGGCTGAAGGCTATCTATTATCACAACTTCCCAGGAATTTCTTTCAAAGAACAACTCAGCCTCTGTTGGCGCTTTAATGTTCAAAGAAATCCACAAGAGTTTTGCCTATAAATAGAGAATCATTGTCCACTGAAAAGAGGCGTCCAAAGAAACAGAAAAATTGCTAGAAGAGAAACATAAATCTTTAAGCAAGAAAGTGTTGTGAAACTCTGCCAAAATCTCCAGTGTTTCATAACTTTGAATTTCTTACCTTCAAACTTCATCAATATCCAGTTTTCTGTGTGAACTAAAAACACCATTTTCAAACTTCTGACCCTATATACGCATACACCTTCACCTACCCTTTTCAAAAAGAATCTGTCCAGAATACCATCAGAGCCAAAAGCTAGCTCTCATCCACAAACTTTTCCAACAGCCAGGTAAGCACCTATTGACCTTCATCACGCTGCTAAGCATCATCAGCTGTGCATGTTCAAATAAACATAATGTAAATATCATGTTGTTGCTGTTTGTGTTCTGAGGATCTTCATACCTCAGAACGTTCTGAGCCAGTGTAGAACCTGCCTGTGACCTTGTTGGTTCTTCCCTCTGAAACACTTTGACATTTGTTGGAGCTGTTCCAAATTATGTTTCCTGTTTTGTGGAATAATAACAAAATTGCAGATGTTCTGATTAGTATAGGGAGAAGCCAAGTGCTGACTTTGACGTTAGCACATCTGAAGCCTGTTTTGCTGTCAATAATATCAGAGCCTCTGAGAATTATTGTCTTTCCAGCAGGATCAGAACTTCTGAGTTCCCCACTAACAAACTTCTGTCTTGCAGCGCAGGGGGGTCAGAACTTCTGATTTCCCCACTAACAGGTTTCTGTTTTGCAGGTGCCAGAGTCAGAAGTTCTGACTCATACAGTTTAACCAAAAGGTTGATCATCTGGCAGCGGGTCTGAGTCAGAACTTCTGATGACCTCTCAGCAACGCGCTGGCTCCCTCTCTCTTTCTCTCTATCTTGTTTTTTGCTATTTTCTTTTTTGTCTATTTTTCTCGTTGAACCCCCCATGTACAAATGTGTACCCCCACCCCCTAATTGTTGTAATAGCGTAGGGTTTTATATTTCTGCTTCTTATTGCTAGTAATTAGGATATGTATGGCAAGATAAAATCAATGAAATAGAAAATCCTAATTCAAAGATAAACTCTTGTATGCAATAAAACACACTTGCACACTAACACCCCTAGGGTTACATCCAATTGTTGCCTTTCAAAAAATGGGCCATGTTACGCATGCAAAGTATCTTAGTAAAACAAACAAAATCAAAAGATCATAGTCCCTCGATGACGCTTTCGAAAGTTGCCTTACAAAAATGATCTTAGTCCCTCAAAAGAAAAACTAAGATGCTTTGCAACATTGCTATCATGGTCTATACGATGACCCGCGCTCGTCCCGTTCACATCCTAACACAAGATGGTCCACCAAATACAATGGTGGAACAAAATTGTTAAAAGGGTTAAAACATAGAGAAAACCTTTGAGTAAATTTAGGGGTAGACAAACTCTTAGTTACTTGCCAACTTGCTAAACAAAAACACTTGTCTATTTTTCAAAACCACACATCACAACACACTTTCAAAACAACTTTCAAAAACATTGAAAACTTTTCAAAGGACATACACCTTTGTATACATCCCAACATGGATCATTACAAAGGTTGCCACCACATTGGCCTCTTTTCAAAACATTTTCAAAAAAAACCACACACAAAGCACCATTTCAAACAATTGAAAATCAAGGCAAGTTGAACTAAGCAAGTAACTAAGAGCCCATAGATAACCATGGATAGAAAGGGTGTAAATACCTTCCCTTTCTATAATCTACTCCCCGACCCCAAGAAAATATCTCAAAGGTTTTTTGCTGTGCTTTTTAACCTTTCCTTAGGATAAAATCAAAAGTCGGTGGCGACTCTTGCTCAACCGAAACATTTACGAAAACAAACGCAAAACCTCAAGTCAGTTCTCCCACCGTATCACAGAACTGGAGACTCTGCTGGAGATAATTTTAAAGTGGAGTAACCTTAGGGCTTAGATCACCCTCTTGCATGACTAATTGTTTTGTTTTGATTGCTTTACATCTTGGCTCTCTTGTTTGGGTTTGAAATCCTACACCCGGATTTGGGGAAACATTCATAGATAGCAATACGTTGTGGAAACTGTGCGGGGTATACCGACACGGTTGAAGCAATAGCTATATTAGTGCAACATATTTGTGAGTACTGGTAACCCTTGAGTTCAATCAAGGAGAGTACGGGGCCGCTGAGTGATGTCACTAAGCACTAATGACCTAGAACCTTACTTGACCATCTTGGCCTTTCATTAGGGGTAGTGAGATGACCGGCTTTGGTGCAGTCCGAAGTTGGTAGATACTCGATACTACACTCATTGAAGGTTGTTTTCTTGGAATATTTTGGTCGCTAGTTAAGTGGCTAAACCAAAACAATGAACATAGAAAACAATCCAATGATATTGAGTTCCTTAGAACCCGGTTACTATTTATAGGACAGGTTTTTAAGCCAACTACACTCAAGAGGGTACTTACCTATGAAACCTCATGCAAGCCTGAAACTAGGGTTTGGTGTGAATTGCTTGTACATATGTTTGTGCATACATCATGAACATCATAAAGCATCATATGCATTCACTAACCATTTCAAGGGTTTAGATCTTCATCTTTGTTCTTGTTTTGTAGGTCATGGAAATTCTTCGCAGGAAAACTATCCAAGTCAACCTTGTGAGAATCCCTGATCAACTCAAGGAGCTCACATCCAGAATTCTGGAAAGCTCCCCCTTCAATGAAAGACATGGTAGACTGCTCAGCCTAGTCAACACCAACATTGAAGAGGACATGGTAAAGGTGTTGTTCCATTTCTTTGACCCCCTTCACCACTGTTTCACTTTCCCTGACTATCAATTGGTGCCCACTTTAGAGAAATTTTCTCAACTCCTGAGAATTCCTATTCTTAATCAACTACCTTTCAACGGTACGGAAAAGGAACCAACGCCTGAAGATGTTGTTCAAGCACTACACTTGCAACCATCTGACATCAAGGGGCATTGGGAAACTAGAAGTGGTGTCAAAGGCTTCTTAGCAAAATTCTTGTTTGAGAAGGCACAAGAGTGTTGGAGTTCATTGGATCTACAAGCCTTTGAAGAAATTGTGGCACTCCTCATTTATGGGTTGGTCCTGTTCCCAAATCCTGACCAGCTTGTGGATGTCAACGCTGTCAAAATCTTCTTATCCAGAAATCCAATACCAACATTGCTTGCGGACATTCTTCACTCATTTTACACACGAACAATGACAAAGAGGGGTGTTCTCATGTGCTGTACTCCTCTCCTTGCAAGGTGGTTTATTTCGCACCTTCCACAATCTGTTTTGAAGAATGACCAAGGCTTAAGGTGGTCACAACGGTTGATGACCCTTACACACTCTGATGTACATTGGTGTTCTCGGTCCAGAGAAAATGTCATCATCGTCGATCGTTGTGGAAAGTTCCCTAATGTTCCATTACTTGGCATTAGAGGAGGCATTACCTACAACCCCTGTCTAGCTTTGAGACAATTTGGATATGCACGGAGGGATGGCCCTCATGACATGCTGATTCCTGACTTAGTTTTTGACTTCGACAACGATGCGCAAGGACTTCGCCAAAGATTCATCAGAGCTTGGAGGATGCCTAACAAGGTAGACAGCAAGACACTGGGGCACAAGAACTCCATCCCTCTTGAGTCTTATCTCAAGTGGGTACGAACCCGAGCCTAGAGTCTAATGATGCCTTACCCTCATGTTCTCCCTGTGATTAAAGAGCCCGTTAAGGAAGGAGAGGTTCCCTACACCATCCTATATCCTGACATGCCTACATCGTGGGAGGAGATGCAGAAGAGTTGGATCCAACTCAAGGAGGAACGGAACACTTTTGAAGCCAGCTTCTACGCCAGTGAGAAGAAGGTTTTGGAGCTTACCCGCCGACTCCATGAGGAAGAGACCCTCAATACCTACATCGCACCAAAGAGGATGCGCAACGTCTTTTTACCTTGAGAAGTTTTTTGTAATATTTGGCCCATGGGGCATTTATGTACTGACAAATTTCTTCTTATTAATATGACGTGCGTTCTTTTTGTTTGCAACAATTTTGAATGTTCTAAATCCTTGAAATGCATTGCATACATAAGCATATCATTCATCATACGCATAAGCAGGTTTCCTTATCTTTCTGCTGTTTATTTCAGTAAGATGGATCTCGAACAGACGGTCAAGGACTTGCAGTCTCAGAATTCACAGTTTCAACAACTCCTGATGACCTTGGCTAAGGGTCAGGAAGATCTGAAAGCCCTGCTGGGGAACAAAGAGCAAGTGAGAAAGAAGAAGAAAAGAATCAGGGTGGCTACCCTAGGAAGAAGGTTTGAGGGTGAAGCTAGAAGAGTGCTTGAATTTCCCCCTACATCTGAAGAAGGAACCAGTAAAGGGAATGCGGTTGCGGTACCTTCCGAATCTGAGGTTGAAGAAGAGGAGGCTGAAGAAGACGAAGACTACTCTGATCAACAATACCCGCCCGCCGATGATAAATACAAAGGCTTGGAAGACAGGTTGGCAGCTATGGAGCTGCAGAGAGTTCCCGGCTTAGATTTCGAAGATTTGGGATTAGTTACTGGAATTGTCATCCCCCCGAAGTTCAAAGTGCCAGTTTTTGCAAGGTATGACGGGTTATCCTGTCTGAAGATGCATTTCAGATCATATGTAAGGAAGATCCAACCTTACATGCAGACAAGAACCTGTGGATCCATTTCTTTCAGGATAGCCTTTCAGGGGCTCAACTCGAGTGGTTCTATCAGCTGGATGGAGCCAGTATCCGAAACTGGGAGGACTTGGCTACTGCATTTTATAAACAGTATCAGTACAATTCTGACCTCGCTCCCACGCGTACCCAACTTCAGGGTATGTCACTGGGAACGGGCGAAGGATTCAAGGAGTATGCGCAAAAGTGGAGAGACCTGGCTGGCTGGGTGCAGCCACCTTTAACTGACCGTGAACTTGTTGACATGTTCTTAGGGACCCTGTCTGGTCCGTTCTTCAACCACTTGATTGGTAATTCTTCTGCTGGATTTACAGATTTGATCTTGACTGGTGAAAGAATAGAAGTTGGTATCAAGTCGGGGAAGATACAGAAAGGTGCCTCCGCGAGTACTGAAAAGAAGCCCTTCAAGAAGGAAGTCAGTGCTGTTTATGATCCCAGAAGACAAATTAAACCGGAACGCCGTCAAGTTGTCAATGCATTGGTAATTTCAAAGCCTGTTGCTGCTCCTCAGCAATACAACCAACCAAGGGGCGAGAGGCCCAAAAGGCAGTACACTCGGCTCAGTATGACCATGTCTCAGATTTTACCACAACTACTGTCAACCAATCTGGTAACTGTCAAAGAAGCTCCGAAGGTAGTGAACACAGCTTCTCCAAAGTACAACCCCAACGCCCGCTGCGCTTATCACTCTGATAGCCCGGGGCGTGCTACGGATGATTGCTGGGCTCTGAGGAATAAGGTTCAGGACCTTATTGATGCTAAAGAAATACATTTTAAGGCGCCCGAAAGACCCAATGTTGTAACTGCTCCCATGCCCCAGCATGGAGTGAATGCTATGGAAGAAGACTGGTATGTAGCCTCTGTGGAAGATATTGTTACTCCGTTATTGACTATCAAAAGGAATCTGTTGCTAGCCGGTTTATTTCCGGGATGTGGTAAAGGTTGCCTTCTGTGTGCTATTTCACCTGTTAATTGTCCCTTGCTGAAATCAGGTATCCAAAGCATGATGGATAGCAAAGAGATCTTGTTCGAGAAGATTGTTGTTCCTGCTGTCCCTACCGAAGAAGTTTCCATTGTCACTATTTTCAACAAACCTCCTAAGGCTCCTTCAAAGAAGCCTGTCAAAATCATGTCCACTCAGAAAATTGCTCCTATCATCATCACTGTTCTGGGGCCTCTCCCCTATACATCCGACAAAGCTGTCCCATGGCACTATGGGGCAGATGTTTATGTGCTTGGAGTAAAGCAAGAGTTTGATACTAGTACCGGCGTCAGTAACATCACCGGACCTGCCAAAATTACTCGCAGTGGTAGGATGTTCTCGCCAGATATTGTGCCACCAGCTATTCAGAAACCTCTTATCATCACACCTGCAAGTGTGCTTGTTCCCCTTCCTAATCAAGTTCCTGTTTCTACCCCTGCTGCCGAGTCCTCTGAGGCTCGGGGCAAAGGGATTGCTACTGATTTGCCTGCCTTGACGGAGGCACCAAAGACAACCACTGTTGAAGCTTCCCAGCAATAGATGGAAGAAATTCTCAAGATTATCAAGAAAAGTGATTTCAATGTAGTTGAGCAGTTGGGGCACACCCCATCAAAGATTTCTATGCTATCACTGTTGTTGTGTTCGGATGCCCATGCCAAGGCCCTGATTTCCTTCCTGAAGACGGCCCATGTGCCGCAAGAAACGTCTGCTGATCAATTTACCGATTGCATGGCCAACTTGACTGCTGATAATGGTTTGGGCTTCTCTGACGCCGATCTGACCGCCAAAGGAAAGAACCATAGCGACGCCCTGCATGTCTCCATTGAATGCAGGGGCACTACTCTTGTCCATGTGTTGGTAGACACCGGTTCTTCATTGAACGTATTGCCCAAGAAGGCCCTAGACAGGTTGGATTGTGAGGATTTGGAGCTCAAGCCTAGTAATATTGTTGTCCGAGCCTTTGACGGTTCGAAAAGGATGGTACATGGTGAAGTTGACATTCCAATCAGGGTCAGTTCTCAAGTTTTTGATTCAACTTTCTATGTGATGGACATCCGTCCATCCTACTCTTGTTTGCTGGGTCGTCCATGGATCCACAAGGCTGGAGCGGTGACCTCCACACTACATCAGAAGCTTAAGTACCCGGTTAGAGGAAAAATTGTTACAGTTCAGGGGGAGGAAGAGTATATGGTCAGCCACCTCAACTTGTTCCGGTACATAGAGATGGATGGGGAATTCATTGAGACTCCGTTCCATCACTTCAAAGAGGTGCCTCAGACATTGGCATCAGCTGAAACTGTGATTGAAGACCCTCCTTTGAAGATGGCTTCCTTGAAGGATGCCCGGGCTGTTATCAAGAAGGGTGAGTGCGCAAACTGGGGCCGACTTCCTGATTTCACTCCAAAGACTGACAAGTTTGGTTTGGGCTTCACTGCGGAGGCTCAGAGGATTGTTTGCGAAGCAAGGATTGGAAGACCTTCTGTGTTCATCACCAACCCGGGAGTGAATGCTATTGAGGACGACGTGGAGGAATCTGAATTCGACAGTTGAATCTACCCAACAACCGACAATGGACCAAGCAAGTGGACTGCCAAAGACTTCACACCTATTACTTTTGTCACTCAGTAATGAACTCTTTTGTTTTCAATTTGTAACAAACAATATTTTGAAACTTTTATGGCTCGGTGTCCTACCCGGGGCACCGCGGCTTCATTTGTGAGGGCTTTTGTATGTCATTTTCATATATCATCAATAAAAACATTGGACGTTTGTTGCATTTCAAAATCTTGCGCTCCTTTTCTTTCTTTATTATATATTGCAAAACAGCTATATTTACATACACTCACTCATACAAGTTCCAATCCACTCTGGATCTCACTGGTAATGACTCTGCTACTGCCAGTTATGACTTCAAAAATCCGATCAACTTAGCCGAAGACGAAGGTGAAGATGATTGCGAAGTGCCTGTTGAACTTGCAAGACTGCTACTCCAGGAAGAGAGGGTCATTCAGCCATATGAAGAGCCAGTGGAAACGGTAAATCTGGGTACTGAAACAGACAGAAAGGAAGTCAAGATTGGTGTCAATCTAGAGCTCAGTGTGAAACAATGGTTGATTCAGATGCTACATGACTATGTGGAAATCTTTGCCTGGTCTTACGAAGACATGCCTGGGTTGGATACCGACATTGTGGTTCATCACCTGCCTACCAAGGAAGACTGCTCTCCGGTTAAACAAAAGGTCCGCCGTATGCGTCCAGAAATGCCCGAGAAAATCAAGGCCGAGGTTATGAAACAATTTGATGCCGGGTTTCTAGCAGTGACTTCTTACCCTCAGTGGATTGCCAACGTGGTTCTAGTGCCGAAAAAAGATGGTAAAGTCCGAATATGTGTTGATTACAGGGATTTGAACAGGGCAAGCCTTAAGGATGATTTCCCTCTGCCTCATATCGATGTTCTGGTTGACAATACTGCTCAACATAAAGTTTTCTCCTTCATGGATGGCTTCTCCGGTTATAATCAGATCAAGATGGCTCCTAAAGACATGGAGAAGACCACTTTTGTCACTCAGTGGGGCACCTTTTGCTAAAAGGGCATGCCTTTTGGGTTGAAGAATGCTGGGGCAACCTACCAACGTGCCATGGTTGCTTTATTTCATGACATGATCCATCATGAGATAGAAGTGTATGTCGATGATATGGTTGCAAGGTCCCAAACTGAGGAGGAACACCTTGACCATCTACGGAAGCTGTTTGACCGTCTAAAGTTGTACAAGCTGAGGTTGAACCCAAATAAGTACACCTTTGGGGTGAGATCTGGAAAATTGTTAGGCTTCATCGTAAGCGACAAAGACATTCAAGTGGACCCTGCCAAAGTGAAAGTCATACAAGAGATGCCAACTCCCAAGACAGAGAAAGAAGTCAGAGGATTTCTAGAACGTCTGAAATACATTGCCCGATTCATCTCGCATCTAACTGCTACCTGTGAACCAATCTTCAAGCTACTGAAGAAAGATTAAGTAGTACGTTGGAACGATGAATGTCAGGCCGCTTTCGAAAAGATCAAAGAGTATCTCCGAGAACCACCCATTCTTATGCCACCGGTTGAAGGGAGACATCTAATACTATACTTGACAACTCAATGGGGTGTGTGTTGGGACAGCATGACGAGTCTGGCCGAAAAGAACACGCCATTTATTACCTAAGCAAAAAGTTTACCGACTGTGAGACTCGGTACTCACTGCTCGAGAAAACTTGTTGCGCTCTGGTATGGGCTGCTCGCCCGGCTGAGACAGTATATGTTGACTCACACTACTCTGTTGATTTCAAAAATGGATCCAATCAAGTACATATTCGAAAAGCCTGCTCTGTCTGGAAGAATAGCAAGATGGAAAATGATATTGACGGAATATGACATCCAGTACACGACTCAGAAATCAATCAAGTGAAGCGTATTGGCAGACCATTTGGCACACCAGGCAGTGGACGATTACCAGTCGATGAACTTTGAATTTTCAGACGAGGACATCATGGTAGTGACTGATTGTGAAGTACCTGGACCGGATGAAGGACCTGAGGAAGGATCCCGATGGTCTATGCACTTTGACGGAGCCTCAAACGCTTTGGGCAATGGTATCGGCGTTGTGATCATATCCTCTAAAGGCACTCATACTCCACTCACCTCCAGGTTATGTTTCAACTGCACCAACAACATGGCAGAGTATGAAGCATGTATCATGGGTCTTCAAGCTGCAATTGACTTAAGGATCAAGTTTCTGAGTGTCTTCGGAGATTCCGCTCTCGTGATCAATCAGATCAAAGGCGAGTGGGATACGAAACACCCAAATCTTATTCCTTACAAGGAATAACTTTTGAAGAGATAACTTTTGAACACTTCCCAAGAGAGGAGAATTAGTTAGCGGACGCACTAGCCACGATGTCTTCCATGTTCAAAGTCAAATGGGACAACGAGGCTCCCCGGATCATTATTTGGAAATTGGATGAACCTGCGCCTACCCCCTACCCCTACCCCTACCCCTACCCCCTATCCCTACCCCCCTACCCCCCCCCCCCCCCCCACGTCTACTCCTACCCCCCCCCCCCCCCCCCTTACTCTTACTCCCCCTACCCCTACCCCTACTCCTACTCCTACTCCTACCCCTATCCACGCCTCCTACTCCTCCCCTACGTCTACTCCTACCCCCCCTACGTCTACTCATACCCCTACTCCTACTCCCCCTACGTCTACTCCTACCCCTACTCATACTCATACTCCTACCCCTACCCTACCCTACGCCCCAACCCACCCTACGCGTACGCGTACGCCTACCCCTCCCCCTCCACCTACACGTACGCGTACCCCTCCCCCTCCCCCTACACGTACGCGTACGCGTACGCGTATCCCTACCCCCCCTCCTCCTACTCCTACTCATACCCCCCCCCCACGTCTACTCCTACCCCCCCCCTACGTCTACTCCTACCCCTACTCCTACCCCTACTCCTACTCCTACCCCTATCCACGCCTCCTACCCCTACCCCCTCCTACTCCTCCCCTACCCCCCCCCCCCCCCCCCCCACGTCTACTCCTACTCTTGCCTCCTACTCCTACTCTCTACCCTACGCTATCCACGCCTCCTACCCCTACCCCCCTCCTACTCCCCCTACGTCTACTCCTACTCCCCCTACGTCTACTCCTACCCCCCCCCCCCCCCCCCTACGTCTACTCCTATCCCAACCCCTACTCCTACCCCTATCCACGCCTCCTACTCCTACCCCTACTCCTACTCCTACCCCTACTCCTACCCCCTCCCCCCTACGTCTACTCCCACCCCTACTCCTACTCCTACCCCTACGTCTACTCCTACCCCTACTCCTACTCCCCCTACGTCTACTCCTACTCCTACTCCCCCTACTCATACCCCCCCCTACGTCTACTCCCACCCTACGTCTACTCCTACCCCCCCCCCCCCTACGTCTACTCCTACCCCTACTCCTACTCCCCCTACGTCTACTCCTACCCCTACTCCTACTCCTACCCCTATCCACGCCTCCTACCCCTACCCCCCCCCCCCCCCCCCACGTCTACTCCTACTCCTACCTCCTACTCCTACTCTCTACCCTACGCTATCCACGCCTCCTACCCCTACCCCCCTCCTACTCCCCCTACTTCTACTCCTACTCCCCCTACGTCTAATCCTACCCCCCCCCCCCTACGTCTACTCCTACCCCTACTCCTACTCCTACTCCTACCCCTACTCCTACCCCTATCCACGCCTCCTACCCCTACCCCCCTCCTACTCCTCCCCTACCCCCCCCCCCCCCCCCCCCCCACGTCTACTCCTACTCTTGCCTCCTACTCCTACTCTCTACCCCTACTCATACCCCCCCCCTACGTCTACTCCCACCCCTACCCCTACTCCTACCCCTACGTCTACTCCTACCCCTACTCCTACTCCCCCTACGTCTACTCCTACTCCTACTCCCCCTACTCCTACCCCTACTCATACCCCCCCCTTACGTCTACTCCCACCCTACGTCTACTCCTACCCCCCCCTTACGTCTACTCCCACCCTACGTCTACTCCTACCCCCCCCCCCCCCTACGTCTACTCCTACCCCTACTCCTACTCCCCCTACGTCTACTCCTACCCCTACTCCTACTCCTACCCCTATCCACGCCTCCTACCCCTACCCCCCTCCTACTCCTCCCCTACCCCCCCCCCCCCCCCCCCACGTCTACTCCTACTCCTACCTCCTACTCCTACTCTCTACCCTACGCTATCCACGCCTCCTACCCCTACCCCCCCTCCTACTCCCCCTACTTCTACTCCTACTCCCCCTACGTCTAATCCTACCCCCCCCCCCTACGTCTACTCCTACCCCTACTCCTACTCCTACCCCTACTCCTACCCCTATCCACGCCTCCTACCCCTACCCCCCTCCTACTCCTCCCCTACCCCCCCCCCCCCCCCCCCCCACGTCTACTCCTACTCCTGCCTCCTACTCCTACTCCCCCTACTCCTACTCCTACTCATACCCCCCCCCCCCTACGTCTACCCCCCCCCCCCCTATGTCTACTCCTACCCCTCCCCCCCCTACGTCTACTCCTACCCCTACTCCTACTCCCCTTACGTCTACTCCTACCCCTACTCCTACTCCTACCCCTATCCACGCCTCCTACCCCTACCCCACTCCTACTCCTCCCTTACCCCCCCCCCCCACTACGTCTACTCTCTACCCTACGCTATCCACGCCTCCTACCCCTACCCCCCCTCCTACTCCCCCCTACTTCTACTCCTACTCCCCCTACGTCTACTCCTACCCCCCCCCCTACGTCTACTCCTACCCCTACTCCTACTCCTACCCCTATCCACGCCTCCTACCCCTACCCCCCCCCCCCCCCCCACGTCTACTCCTACTCCTACTCTCTACCCTACGCTATCCACGCCTCCTACCCCTACCCCCCTCCTACTCCCCCTACTTCTACTCCTACTCCCCCTACGTCTAATCCTACCCCCCCCCCCCCTACGTCTACTCCTACCCCTACTCCTACTCCTACCCCTACTCCTACCCCCTATCCACGCCTCCTACCCCTACCCCCCTCCTACTCCTCCCCTACCCCCCCCCCCCCCCCCCACGTCTACTCCTACTCTTGCCTCCTACTCCTACTCTCTACCCCTACTCATACCCCCCCTACGTCTACTCCCACCCCTACCCCTACTCCTACCCCTACGTCTACTCCTACCCCTACTCCTACTCCCCCTACGTCTACTCCTACTCCTACTCCCCCTACTCCTACCCCTACTCATACCCCCCCTTACGTCTACTCCCACCCTACGTCTACTCCTACCCCCCCCCCCCCCCCCCCCTACGTCTACTCCTACCCCTACTCCTACTCCCCCTACGTCTACTCCTACCCCTACTCCTACTCCTACCCCTATCCACGCCTCCTACCCCTACCCCCCTCCTACTCCTCCCCTACCCCCCCCCCCCCCCACATCTACTCCTACTCCTACCTCCTACTCCTACTCTCTACCCTACGCTATCCACGCCTCCTACCCCTACCCCCCTCCTACTCCCCCTACTTCTACTCCTACTCCCCCTACGTCTAATCCTACCCCCCCCCCCCCCTACGTCTACTCCTACCCCTACTCCTACTCCTACCCCTACTCCTACCCCTATCCACGCCTCCTACCCCTACCCCCCTCCTACTCCTCCCCTACCCCCCCCCCCCCCCCCCCCCCCCCACGTCTACTCCTACTCCTGCCTCCTACTCCTACTCCCCCTACTCCTACTCCTACTCATACCCCCCCCCCCTACGTCTACCCCCCCTATGTCTACTCCTACCCCTCTCCCCCTACGTCTACTCCTACCCCTACTCCTACTCCCCTTACGTCTACTCCCTACTCTACTCCTACTCCTACCCCCCCCCCCCTACGTCTACTCCCACCCCTACGTCTACTCCTACCCCTACTCCTACTCCCCCTACGTCTACTCCTACTCCCCCTACGTCTACTCCTACCCCTACTCCTACTCCTACCCCTACTCATACCCCCCCTACGTCTACCCCCCCCCCCCCCCCCCCTATGTCTACTCCTACCCTATCCAGTTACAGAAGCGACCCCATAGGTTTTCGCTATCGCGTCTCTCTAAAATTGCAGTCATGGTAAAATCTTGGGTTTATTGAAATTTAATTATCAGGGACTCCCAAGCACACGAATTCTCTAGAACTATAGAATTAAGGGCTTGTTAAAACAGTATAACATGACTTATATACGGGTGTCAACCAATACCACTATCCACTGTATCCTGTTACCCCCCCTACGTCTACTCCTACCCCTACTCCTACTCCCCTTACGTCTACTCCTACTCCCCTTACGTCTACTCCTACCCCTACTCCTACTCCTACCCCTATCCACGCCTCCTACCCCTACCCCCCCTCCTACTCCTCCCCTACCCCCCCCCCCCCCCCCCCCACGTCTACTCCTACTCCTACCCCCTACCACCTACCCCTAACCCCCATATTCCTAACCCCTACTCCTACCCCCTACTCCTACTCTCTACCCTACGCTACCCTACTCCTACTCCTACCCCCCCCCTAACGTCTACTCCCACCCCTACGTCTACTCCTACCCCCCCCCCCCCCCCCCCTACGTCTACTCCTACCCCTACTCCTACCCCTACCCCCCCCTCCCCCCCCCCCCCCCCCTACGTCTACTCCTACCCCTACTCCTACTCCCCTTACGTCTACTCCTACCCCTACTCCTACTCCTACCCCTATCCACGCCTCCTACCCCTACCCCCCTCTGCCTCCTACTCCTAACCCCCTAACCCCTAACCCCCAACCCCCCACTCCTACTCCTACCACGCCTACTCCCTACCATACGCTACCCTACTCCTACTCCTCCCCTACCCCTCCCCCCCTACGTCTACTCCTACCCCCTACTCCTACTCCCCTTATGTCTACTCCTACCCCTACTCCTACTCCTACCCCTATCCACGCCTCCTACCCCCTACCCCCCCTCTGCCTCCTACTCCTACCCCCTAACCCCTAACCCCCAACCCCCCAC